>VIAB01002814.1:42017-53519 GCA_009801035.1 Oophaga pumilio | reverse complement strand
TAGGCTGGAGTCACAAACAACGTAAAAAAAAAATAAAAATCGTTCCGTTTTTGACGGACGAGAATCGCACAAATGTTTTCTGAACAGTGATCCTTCTGTCATGCGATTGGAATGCGAGGATGCGATTTTTCTCGCATCTGAGCGTCCGTTTGACTTCCGTCTGGCGAGATTTTGTCGGCGGCCAGCAAAATTGACAAATAACAGTTTTAAGGCCTGAAAGTCGTTTAAATGATCAGCCATACCCCTATTTATTGTGTCTACAACAGGTGTGAGGCTCCCAACTTTGCAGTAGAGTCCTTGCTTTCTTTGTGTTAGTTCTGCTTTGTGACAAACATGACCGACAGACTGACATTTAATACCACTGAGCGGGTGCTTTTCAATTGGGTTATATCACAACGTTTTGGGGAGCCATACCCTGTGATTGTTGATCCCAGAAGGCTGAGAAGAATGTGGGTCCATCCACTTTTGAGGCGAAGGATAACGAAAGGCCATTTCCACCGTCTGTATTCATCTCTGCGTACACATCCGGACAAGTTTTTTCAATATTGGAGGATGAGCCTTGGTACCTTTGATATTTTGCTTGAGATTGTGTGCCCTGGGATGACGTTTCAGGACACCAGGATGCATCCAGCTATTTCTGCAGAGGAGCGGCTTATCCTTACATTATAGTATGTCTTACAACTATATGTTGATGATGTTTGAATTCGCATAGTTACTTTCCTGGCCTTGGACCTTACTCTGAATATATGTTTAAAACACACTTACCCATGTAAATTATTTGCTTGTGTATTACACACAGAAGGCATGGCATCTAATTTAATGTTGTGCATGCATGCTTTTAAAAAGTTACCCATTGTAAGTTTCAGCAATGCTGTGCCTGTTGTACTCTTCTGGAAATTGTACCCCTTTGGGAATTTATCTACAGGTGTAGTGACTATTTTGATTCCATGGCTGTTTTCCAGAAACAAGCAGTAGCCGATGTTCCTGCGTGAAAATTGCGAACTACCTTTGTAGTGACCAGCTCATGCTTCTGGAGACACTCGCCCGTAAATTAGGCAGGCTCTCATCACTACAGAAATGCCAAACGTGGGTGCTATATGTGGTTTAGATATTGTGGCTCAGAAGGGAGAGGGACATTTGGATTTGGGAGTGCAGAATTTGCTGAATTTCTTTTGAGGGGTGAGGAGCCATTTCGCTGTTCCAGAGCCTTTGTGCTACCAGTAACGTGGATGGCCCCTATATTTCTGGTAACAGATGACAGACCTGAATGGGGACTTGCTTTTTTTTTGTGGATTGAGTTGAAGCTTTTATTGGAAGCATTTTACATAACATTTAGGTTCACATTTATCCTGTACTCTATGCTGAGCATTTACTTTCAGGTTTCCATCAAAATCTCGGAGTGATTTGATTCAGATGAAGCACCCCGAAGGATCCATTCACCATAATGAGGCAGCAGAGTTACTCTGCACGCAGTCTAACATCGTTGTCCTTTTCGGAAGTGCACAAAACTGTGGCGGACTACACTTTTATGCTCAACTAAAAAGACGGACACCGCCAGATCACAAGTCAGATGGCATCCACAGTGCGTCCATCTACCTCATTATAGTGAATCTTCTGCTGGGATTCTGTTTGAATCTCGTATTTCAGAGATTTACGCGGAAGCCCCGGTGTAAGCGCTCAGCGCATAGCATGGGATAAATTTGCACCTAGACTTACTGCGATCTATGGGAGGCAGAACAACAAATCAACAAGAGATGAAAAATTGATTTCATTTTTTTATGCCATTCCTTGTCTGGTATAAGCAATAATGACTTTATTCTTCGGGTCGGTGCGATTAGTGATACCAGTTTTATATCGTGGTTTTTTTGGCTGCTGTCGCACACTAAATGCTCTATATTGCAAAAACTAGTTTTTGCATCCCCTTATTTTGAGAGCTATAAGTTTTCCATATTTTTGCTGACAGTTATGTGAGGGCTTGTTTTTTGCTGGACAAGTTGACCTTTTTATTGGTACCATTTTTGGGCACATGGTGACATTTTTTGATCACCTCCTATTCTATATTTTGGGAGGTAGAATGAACAAAAACCAGCAATTCAACAATTGATTTTGGGGTGTTTGGAGGGTTTATACCGTTCCGCTTGTGGTAAAATTGATAAAGAGTCTTTAATCTTCTGGTCAGTACGATTAGAGCGACACCCCATTTATATTGTTTATTTTTATGTTTTTGCGCTTTTAATAAAAAATATTTGAAAAAATAATTTTTGCATCGTTTTATGCGGAGCAAAAACTTTATTTTTCTGCTGATGGAGTTGTATGGCGGCTTGTTCTTTGTAGGACAAGATGACTTTCAGCAGTACTTTTTTATTTACATTCGTTCTTTTGATCGGGATTTATTGAATGTTTTGTTCGGCAGTATGTTAAAGTAATGTTTTTTGCATCGCTTTTATTATTTTGTCTATACTAGTTCAACAGTTTTATAGAGCGGGTCGTTCTGGATGCAACAATACCAAAATGTGTACTTTTTTTTCATAAATTGTTCTTATTGGATTAATATATTTTTCTTTTTGTTCTATATTTGGGGATTTTTTTAAAATATTTTTACACTTGTTAATAACTTTAACTTTTTTCATTGTCCTATGATGCGACATCGCTGTATAGTAACAAATCGCTGATCCAATGATCTGCAGAGCATCACAAAAGCATCTGACAGGCAGAGAACGAGCAGCCACTGACAACCCACCTTCCCTGATGGACCCCATGACCATTTTGCGGCCAGGGGTCACCATGGAGACAATCGGAACAACGCGAGCGCATGTGCGATGCTCCTCAATGTCACTACTGATAGCGGCAACAGAGGTTAAACACTCGCCATTGGTGCTCGCACTGATTGTGGGCATTGTGACAGGGTGTTGGCTCACATTGAGCTGACACCCTCACCCGATTGCGGTAGTGCGCAGTGTGAGGCCCTGCAATTGCGGAACCATACATAAACTTTTTTGCGGTAACGCAGTTCCTGCAGAACAGTGTATGTTTGGCGCATGTCAGGAAGGGGTTAAAGGGAATCTGTCACCCCATTTTTGCCCCATGAGATAGGGCCACCGCCATCAGGGGCTTATCTACAGCATTCTGTAATGCTGTAGATAAGCCCCCTATGTCACCTGAAAGTGAAGTAAAACGAGTTATATTATACTCACCCAGGGGCGTTTCCCCGTCCTGTCGGGTCCGATGGGCGTCGCGGTCCGGGGCCTCCCATCTTGTAGCAAAGGCGGCCTCTTCTTTCCGTCCCGTCATAGCTCCTGCACAGGTGCACTGCTCTGCCCTGGTAAGGGCAGAGCAGAGTACTACAGTGCGCAGGCGCCGGACCTCTCTGACCTTTCCCTGCGCACTGCAGTACTCTGCTCTGCCCTCACCAGGGCAGAGCAGTGCGCCTGCGCAGGAGCCGCGACGGGACGGAAAGAAGAGGCCGGCTTCGCTACAAGATGGGTGGCACCGGAACGGGACGCCCATCGGACCCGACCAGACAGCGGAACGCCCCTGGATGAGTATAATACAACTTGTTTTTCTTCACTTTCAGGTGACATCGGGGACTTATCTACAGCATTACAGAATGCTGTAGATAAGCCCCTGATGGTGGTGGCCCTATCTCATAGGGCAAAAATGGAGTGACAGATTCCCTTTAAGTTAGTAAAACCATCTATCCCAGTTTATCCTCATAGTTGAAGTTGAAAGATGGATATGGCAGCACTAATTAGAATTAAACCATTGTAGATCCAGTTAATCTCTGTAGGTTGGCATATAAGTTTTCTAATCATCTAGACAAGTTTATCCTCCTAGTTGGGACATGGTTGTGCATAAACCAAATGAATCCATTTTAAGTCCAGTTGATCCTCCTATCCTAGTCATGAGATAAACTGCTCAGCATTTAAGTGGGTAAACAATCTGTGTCCTAGTTATCCTCCTAGTTGGAATTGTAAGTTGGACATGGCTACGAAGATGAATAAAATCATGGTAAGTACTGCTAATTCTCCTAGTCTAGAGTCATAAAACAGTTTTGTGGACATTAAGTTCTTAAGCTTTCAATGTCCCAATCAATCTTCTTAGGTTGGAGTTGTAATACGACCATGCATCAAGTCTGGCAGCGCAATTCCAAATGATAGTCTGGAGTGGATCATCTGGATAGTTGCAATTGTATGACAAACATGGTTATACTAGTTCTGGTGAAAATCCTAGTAAATCCTCCTAGTTGTGTAATTGTAAGATGTGTACCTTTAAATTTAAAGTCACTGAAGCGATTATACCCAGTCAATATTCCCTGATTGAAATCATAAAATTTGTGGATTGCACAAAGTGATGATAACATTAAAGATCTTTTTGGGAGTCCATAGTGTGGCAAGTCTGCAATACGCCTATAAGGGGAACAGTCAATAGATTAAAGGGAACTTGTTACCAGGAATAATGCCGTTAGCCTGCATATTAACCCCATAGCTCCAGGTCAACAGCGTTATTCCTGGTGACAAGTTCCCTTTAATCCAATGCCGTTGACTTGCAGCTATGGGGTTAATCTGCAGGCTAACAGCGTTATAATGGTGTCCAACTCCTGCACGTAGCTGAATGCAGCGTGGAGAAAATGATCTTTATTCTCGCTGCCAGCATTCGGTATTCAGTCATAAAGGTAGGGGCGGTGCTGGTTCAGTCATCACTCCGAATATACAGAGGGGTCGGGGGCATGGTGACTGAACTGGTGCCATCCCCAGTGACTGAATACTGAATGCTGGCGGGGAGAATAAAGATGGTTTTCTCCCCACTGTGTTCGGCTGCGTGCTGGCGCCGGGCAGCATCATAATGTTGTTAACCTGCAGATTAACCGCATGTTTGCAGGTTAACAGCATTATTTCTGGTGACAGGTTCCCTTTAAAGTGTCTCCCTACATGTCCGGAAAAATATAGATCTTTGTAGGGAGAAAAATATTTAGAATTGAGAGTCCTCAGTGGTTAATACCTTTTAATGACTAACTGAAAAGAAGGTAACAAATTGCAAGCTTTCAAGACTACTCAGTCTATGCCTGATGAAGAGACCGAACATAAAATCTGAAGCCATGTTATTCCTGTGTCCTCTTATGCACAAATATGTGACTCTTTAGATTTGGTGTTATTGTATGCCCGATAAAGAGACTTGAGTAGTCTGGAAAGCTTGCAATTTGTTGCCTTCTTTTCAGTTAGCCATTAAAAGGTATCAACCACTGAGGACTCTCAAATTATAATATTTTCCTTACGCCAGACTTTAGCAAAGGATGAACATCTTCACTAGTCAAGATAAATGCCTTGGGATTAAAGCAACATAAGAACAGGATGAAACATCCATAAGGTACATTGATGAGGGTGTGGGGTTCCAAAACCCTTGGATTAGGACCATCTGAGCTTCAACCAATGCCATATTAGGCCTCCATCTCTTAGTGAGTCCCTTCCTCATGCAAAAGAATAGACTTAATTGTTGTGGTTAAAAACAAAAAAAAGTACATCCTCCAATCCCTTTTAGTTTTCAGTTATAGTAATAATGGTTATCGCATGGTTTCTCGGTCTTTCTGCCTGAAAACTGATTTGTTTTACATTTAACTTTTTCAGCTAACAATCTGCGTGGTTATTATAAGCATCCATTAAAGTTGGAGAATTGATGCCATTATAAAGAGGATTCATTCTATTGTCTCTAAATGAGGGTTTGATTCATTGTATTTGATTTCCTTGTATTGAACAGCTCAGACAACTTTTTACGATTTTAGTTATCAGTTCTTTGTACTGGGCTAGTATGCAATAACCAGAAATTCTGAGATAAAATTCTTTGACTATAATAGTTCTTTTGGCTTAACACCTTCACTCCCGGGGCAACTATCTGTTTTTCGTTTTTGTTTTTTCCTCCTTTTTCTTCTAAGATCCAAAACTTTTTACTTTCTAGCCAGTATTGCCTTATGAGGGCTTGTTTTTTACTGGACGAAATTTACATTTGAATGACACCATTCATTTTATCACGTGTACTGGAAAACGGGGAAAAAATTCCAAGTGCGGTGAAATTGCAAAACTAGTACAATTCCACAATTGTTTGTGTCTTTTATTTACCAAGTAAAGCATATGATATAACTGACCTGGCAATATGATTCCCCAGGTCAGTTTGAGTATGCAGATTCCAAAAATGTATAGGTTTTTAACCTCTTAACACCCAAGGGTGGTTTGCACGTTAATGACCGGGCCAATTTTTACAATTCTGACCACTGTCTCTTTATGAGGTTATAACTCTGAAATGCTTCAACGGGTCTTCGCGATTCTGAGATTGCTTTCTCGTGACATATTGTACTTCATGATAGCGGTAAAATTTCTTTGATATAACTTGCATTTACTTATGAAAAAAACAAATGGCGAAAATTTAGCAATTTTCAAACTTTGAATTTTTATGCCCTTAAATCAGAGAGTCATATCGCACAAAATAGTTACTAAATAACATTTCCCACATGTCTACTTTACATCAGCATAAGGGTTAAAAGTTGACTGGTGATTTCTCATTTTTACAACAAAATTTACAAAACCATTTTTTTAGGGACCACCTCACATTTGAAGTCACTTTGAGGGGTCTATATGGCAAAAAATACCCAAAAGTGACACCATTCTAAAAACTGCACCCCTCAAGGTACTCAAAACCACATTCAAGAAGTTTATTAACCCTTCAGGTGCTTCACAGGAGCTGAAGCAACGTGGAAGGAAAAAATGAACATTTAACTTTTTAGTCACAAAAATGATCTTTTACAAACAATTTTCACAAGGGTAAATTTAGAAAATGGACAGATAAAGTTGTTGTGCAATTTCTCCTGAGTACGCCAATACCCCATATGTGGGGGAAAAACACTGTTTGGGCGCACGGCAGGGCTCGGATAGGAAGGATCGCCGTTTGACTTTTTCAAACCAAAATTGGCTGGAATTGAGATCGGACGCCATGTCGCGTTTGGAGAGCCACTGATGTGCCTAAACAGTGGAAACCCCCAACAAGTGACCCAATTTTGGACACTAGACCCCCTAAGGAACTTACCTAGGTCTGTGATGAGCACTTTGAACCCCAAGTGCTTCACACAAGTTTATAACGTAGAGCCATGAAATAAAAATCATATTTTTTCCACAAAAATGATCTTTTAGTCCCCAATTTTTTATCTTCCCGGTCAAATTGGACCCCAAAAGTTGTCCAATTTGTCCTGAGTATGTTGATACCCCATATGAGGTGGGGAAACCACTGTTTGGGCGCATGGCAGAGCTCAGAAGGGAAGGAGCGCGATTTGACTTTTTCAAACCAAAATTGGCTAGAATTGAGATCGGACGCCATGTCGCGTTTGAAGAGCCCCTGATGTGCCTAAACAGTGGAAACCCCCAACAAGTGACCCCATTTTGAAACTAGACCCCCTAAAGAACCTTTCTAGATCTGTGGTGAGCACTTTGAACCCCCAAAGGTTTCACTAAAGTTTATAATGCATGAAAATAAAAAATCCTATTTTTTTCCCACAGAAATGATCTTTTAGTGCCCAATTTTTTGTTTTCTCAAGGGCACTGCCATCACCGTGTATGGTGGTCAAGAGAAGGACATCCCTCTTGTACTTCACCACCAGCAGGTGGTTGCTACATTGGGCTCTGCTCTCACCCTTTCTGAGCATCTGCCTAAGTAGTGTTTTCAGAAGGCCTCTCTGATTTTTGCAGACAGTACCGCAGGCTGCGGTATCTCGCGCAGAGAGGGATTTGAAGAGTGGGATGCTGGAATAAAAGTTATCGGTGTAGAGGTAATAACCTCCATCCAGCAGTGGGTGCACCAAATCCCACACAATTTTCCCACTCCCAGGACAGGGGGACACTCGGAGTTCAATCCTGGTGTCCTTTCCTTCATAAACTCTAAACCTGTGGGTGTAACCTGAGGTACTCTCACACAGTTTGTAAAGTTTAATTCTTTACCTGGCCCTCTTGCTGGGCAGGTACTAATGGAATCCGAGCCTTCCCCTAAAATGAACTAAGGACTCATCCATGCAGATGTCCCTTTGTAGCACGTACACGTCAGCAAACTTTTTGTTGAAGTGTTCGATGACCGGCCGAACTTTGAACAGACGGTCAAAGTTGGGGTCATCTCGTGGGGACATTGTACATTATCGTTATAATGCAGGAATTTGTAGATGGCCTGAAAACGCGTCCGGAGCATGACCATTTGGAACACTGGAGAGTTGTATAAAACATCAACTCTCCATTATTCCGAAGTTCTGGCTTCTTCAGGATCCCTTTGTGAAGGACCAGGCCCCAAAACTGCATCATTTCAACTGCGTCTACAAGAGACCAGTTAGAATATGATGAAAGGGGGTTTTGCGCTAAAAATTGACAAGCGTACAAATTAGTTTGCTCCACCATGAGGTTAATAAAATCCTCAGAGAAAAATACTAATTCTGTGAGGCCGGTGGTGTCAAGCTTGATTCCTGATTCTGTCACAAAATCAGGAATTAGTGGCTTGCAATTTTCGAGGGGCGAGGTCTACACTGGGTCCGCAGTGTGGTGCGCTGGTTCGCCTTCATCTTCAGGAATGGTGGGCGCTGCCTCATCTTCTGTCCTGGGACGTCTGCGTGGCGATTCCGCAGGACCCTAGGAGGAAGATGAGGAAGAGGTTGAGGAAGAAGAATCTGAAAAGTACAGAAATGTGGGATCCTATTCCTCGCTATCAGTGTCGGTGGGACTTTTTTTTGTGAATGTGGTTCTTTGTGTGTACTTTATTTATAACTGTGTATGTGTGTGGGGGGGATAGTGATTGGTGCAAACTATTATCTGAAAAGCAAAACGCTAAAAGAAAAAAAGAACCAGGAAGTAAAAAATGTCTGTGAAAAGAAAAGTGTAAAACAGTCACTTATCAAAGTTCAGCGGCTCCTGGATGTGGGGAAAGGGGCTGAGAAAAAATAGCGTGCACGAGTGTTGATCGGTGAGCTGCGACACACCACCACAGACGGCACCTGAACCTTCATCCTACCAGGACCTTCAGTTGGTCCCTGCCCTGTCAGATTTCCGTATATATGGCCTGGAGCCTTTTCAAGTTTTCATATCCCACAGTGGCCTCCTCTGTTCCTTTTCCGTTATCTTCCTTAAGGTTTGAGAAAGACCCATTGCAGGGTCGAAACGTTACCTCTACTCGTTTTTTATGCTGTGGTGTTTTCAAATAAAACTTTTTTCACTTGCATTGAAAGATTGTTTGAGTGCGGCTGTTTTTCCAATTTCACCAATCAACCCTCGGTGGCTGGGTGTGAGTTTGTTTCGCTGCTGTCATCCGGTGGTATACAGAAGTCTGGCTTAATCCACCGCTTGTTCATTTTGATAAGTCAGCATTTTCACTTGACAAGCAGATGCACCCTTTGGTTATAATACCCCCGGCAGCATGAAAAACCCGCTCTGACAAAACGTTAGTGGCGGTGCAGGCCAGGACCGCCACGGCATAGACAGTTCATGCCACGTGTCTAGCTTGGATACGCAAGGGGAATCACTGAGAACTCTGGTATGGTCGGCAAGGTGCTCCTTCAACATATTGCAATATTTTTCCCTCCTTGTCAGAGTACCCCATGCATCAGGACCTGGGTGCTGAAAGGGTCTGAGAAAACGGTCCCACATCAATGAGTGTTCCCCTGCCTCTGCTGTGTCTGATGTTAGTCCCTAGTCTCCACTCCTTGGTTGTCCAAGGAACTGTGACCTCTGCCTCCAGTGTTGTCAGATGGGAATTTTTTTTAAAAATTCTTCAACTAGGGCCTTCTGGTACTGCAACATTTTACTAGCCCTCTCTGCCACGGGTAGGAGAGTTGTAAAGTTCTCCTTGTAGCGTGGGTCTAGAAGGGTGACAACCAGTAATTAATGTTGGCTAAAATGCGTACAACGCAAGGAAAGGCAGCTGAACATAAACTCAGCCATGGGTACCAGACTGCCAACAGCCAAGACTTCCCTGTCCCCACCAAGGGGGCAACTGTCCATGTTGTCCTCCTCATCCTTCTCCTCGTCCTCCCTCTCTTCCTTAACTTCAGGCCATCCATGCTGAACAGACGGGATGAAGGTGGTGTGGGTACTGCCGTCTGTAGCGTAGGCAACAAGCTCCTGTTCCTCCTCATCACCAAATACGTGTTGATAAGATAAGATGAGGCTGGGCTGTGTAGCATCACCCAGTATAGTTTCTTGCTCCGTCTCAACTTGCTCTGCCTGCAAAGCCTCCTCTTAATTGTGAGAATTTCAGTAGACAGAATTTCAGTAGACGGAAGCGGGATTTTGCAGCGTATTATGGCATCATCACCGCTCACCATCTTGGTCGAGTCTTGGTCAAGTCCTCAAAGTTTTGGATAACCGCACAGATGTCTGGGCATGGATGTCTCTCATCAGCTCTTATGTGCAGAGGCTGACCGGAATACCGACGTACATGGTTTCATGGTATATCTGGTATTCAACTACTGCCCTCTGCTGCTCACAAAACCTTGCCAACATATGTAACATTGAGTTTCAACATGTGGTGACATCGCACCAGTCTGTGAGCTGAAAGTTGCAAACGCTGCTGCAGCTCTGCTAGTGCAGCAGCAGCTGTAGCTGCTGGGCACACACTTGACGTACTTTCACAAGTAGCTCAGGCAGACCGCTGAACCACTAAGGGCAGTGGCAGCTGTAGCTGCTGGGAACACACATGGCGCACTTTCACAAGTAGCTCAGGCAGACCGCTGAACCACTAAGTTAAGTACGTGGGCCAGGCATGGTACTTGTGCGAGGTTACCAAACATCAGAGCTGGCACCAGGTTTCAGCCATTGTCACACACGACCATGCCTGGTTGTAGGTTCAAGGGCGATAGCCACAGATCAGTCTGGTCTGTTAGATCTTTCAACAATTTTGCGGCAGTGTGCAGTTTGTCACCTAAGCAGATTGGCTTCAGCAGAGGTTGTTGCCCCTTGACTGAGGCAGTGCTTCCAGCTTGTGACTGATGACACTTGTGAGATGGAGGCTGAGGAGGAGGTGCACGAACTTCTCTAGAAGGTGGGGGCCACACTGATAAAACCAAGGCCCGCAATCCTCTGTCGGTAGCACATATTCTGTCCCAGGATCCAACTGGGTCTCAGCTTACACAGGGTTCATTCGGTGTGCCATCAGGGTAATGTAGCATCCCTGGCCACAAGCACTTGTCCAGGTGTCTGTGGTTAAGCGAACTTTCCCCCCAGTTAAAGCGTTGGTCAGGGCACGGCTGATGTTATGGGACATGTGCTTGTGCTAGGTGGGGAAGGCACACCAGGAGAAAGAGTGGCAGTTGGGGACAGAGTACCGAGGAACAGCGGCCACCATGAGGTTACGTAAAGGTTCAGTCTCCACAAGCCTAAACTGCAACATTTCCAAATTGCTTGCCCTGGAAATGTGTCTGTTTAGCATTGTAGCCTGTGGGTGGCTGCATACACTATGTTCCAAATTATTATGCAAATCGGTTTTAAGTGT
>VIAB01002814.1:7829-24169 GCA_009801035.1 Oophaga pumilio | reverse complement strand
ATGTTATGTAAAATGTTCTCAATAAAAGCTTTAACTCAATCCACCAAAAAGCAAGTCACCACTCATTTCCATCATTCGTCAGCGGAAATATAGGGGGCGTCTATGTTACAGGTAGCACAGAGGCTCTTGAAAAGCAAAATGCCCCCCCCTCCGCAAAAAAAAATCCAGAAAATTCTACACTCCCAAATACAAATGCCCCCTCCCTTTCTAGCCTAACAATGTGCCTAAACCAAATTTAGTATGTATAAACACCTTGAATGTGATTTTAAGCACTTTGAGGAGTGCAGTTTTTAGAATGGTGTCACTTTTGGATGTTTTCTGTCATATAGGCCCCTCAAAGTAACTTCAAATGTGATGCGGTCTCTAAAAAATAATTATGCAAATTTTGATTAAAAAAATTAGATCGCAGGTCAGCTTTTAACCCTTCTCATTTCCTAACAATAAAAATAGTTTAAAAAAATTGTACTGATGTAAAGTAGACATGTGGGAAATCTTATTTATTCACTGTTTTGTGTAACATAGCTCTCTGGTTTAAGGGCACAAAAATGAGAAGTTTAAAAATTGCAAAGTTTTCAAATTTTTGCCAAATTTCCGATATTTTCACAAATAAACGCTAGTCATATTGAAAAATTTTATCTCTGTCATTAAGTACAATATGTCACGAAAAAATATCCTCAGAATCAGTGGGAATCGTTGAAGTGTTCCAGAATTATTACAATATAAAGTGACAGTGGTCAGAATTGTAAAATTTGTCCTGGACATGAAGGTGAAAACAGGCTTTGCGGTGAAGGGGGTCAACAAAAACAGTGCAATGTTTACAGACAATACAGAATTCACATATATCTCACACACATTAGCAGACAATGAATATTTTCTGTAAATATCCACTATAATGAACATGGTATTCCTCAGAAGTTTACAACTTCAGATGTAAGAATAGTGACAAAAGACAAAGGTACCTGGGGAAAATGGAAAGATAGGGAGGAAGGATAAGGAAGATAGAAATAAAGGCATAAACCATTTGTTGAGCCAATACTAATCCCATGGAGCCCACACTACTTAAGTCAATTTTTGCATTTTGAGTAGCAGTTAAATATTCCATTAGATGCACATCACACATCCAGCTGAAATACTCTTGTCGGGATGGAGAAGAAGTCTTTCTCCAACAAATTGCAATGATACATCTAGCAGCTGTTAACATGTGAAGAAGCAGTTTAGGAGAGTTCTTGCCCATCCCCTTTAAGGATACACTGAGGAGGAAAACTGAGGTATCTAAACGTAATATCTGTGAATAAGACCTCCCAAATCAAGGATCAACTATTTTCCAAAAGGGGACTGTTCTCACAAGTCCAGAAAATGTGGTAAGGTTCCTGTTGAGGAGCCAAAACACCAACAAAGATTAGAGATTTGGGGGTTCCTTTTGTTAAGCAAATCTGGTGTGTGATACCAAAATATAAGAATCTTATCTTGGTTTTCTTTATACATAGTACAAATTGAGGTCTTACCGCTTTAGCCCAAATTATCTACCACGTCTGAGGAGAGAGGTTCTTTCCCAGAAATCTCTATCACCTTGCCATGAATCGGTGTAAAAAAAAGGAATCAACCAGTGGAGACTTAATTATTTTATTAATATCTGAGATCAGCCCTTTAGTATAGGGACCCTTTCCACATAGTATTTCAAAGTATGTAGGACTCAAAATTCTATGGGAACCAAAAAAAGATTATACCAGTGCTTAACCCCTTCACGACCTCCACCGTACTAGTACTGCTGAGGTTGCTTCCCTCCATTTGATGTGGGCTCCGACAGTGAGCCCACAACTTTCCCAGCACATATCAGCTGTTTTGAACAGCTGACATGTGCTCGGAACAGTCTGGGGTGGAATCGCGATCCACCTACAGCTATTAATGCGCGTTTCCAGTAATCGGGCCGGAAATCCGCGAACTGGTGACCCCTGTCACGTGATCGTGGGTCACAGGTAGGTTGACATGACAACCAGAGGTCTTCTGGAGAAATCTATAGTTGTCAGTGCCGGATTGCTATGAGTGCCGCCTGGTGGTTGGGGCTCATAGCAAGTAATTTTGCTACATAGAGGCGATCTGATCATCGCCTCTATGTAGCAGAGCCGATCGGGTTATGGCAGCTTCTAGTCTCCCACGGAGACTATTAAAGCATGCCAAAAGTAAAAAAAAAATGTTTTTAAAAATCAAAAAGTATAAAAAGTTAAAATCACCACCCATTCACCCCATTCAAAATAAAGCGAAAAAATCAAACATACACATATTTGGTATTGCCGCCTTCAGAATCACCCAATCAATAAAAAAAAGAATTAACCTGATCGCTAAATGGCGTAGCGAGAAAAAGTTAAAATGCCAGAACTACGTTTTTTTTTGGTCGCCGCGACATTGCATTAAAATGCAATAACGGGCGATCAAAAGATCGTATCTGTACCAAAATGGTATAAATAAAAAATATCAGTTTAGTGCGGAAAAAATGAACCCTCACCCGACCCGAGATGAAACTGAATGAAACTGAATGGGAGGAGACACAGATTAGATATTAGAAAAAACTTTTTGACAGTTAGGGTGATCAAGGAGTGGAACAATGGAAGTCTTCAAACAGAGGCTGGACAGACATCTGTCTGGGATGATTTAGAGAATCCTGCTTTGAGCAGGGGGTTGGACCAGATGGCCCAGGAGGTCCCTTCCAACTCTACCATTCTATGATTCTATAACAAAAAAAGGAGATGCTAGGGGTCTTGGAATATGGCGCAATTTTTTTTTTTAACAAACTTTGGATTTTTTTTCACCACTTAAATAAAAAAGAACCTAGACATGTTTGGTGTCCATGAACTTGTAATGACCTGGAGAATCATAGTGACAGATCAGTTTTAGTATTTGGTGAACATAGTAAAAAAATCCCTAAAAACGTTGAGTTTAACTTTTTTTGCAATTTCATCGCACTTGTTTTTTTCCCCCCGTTTTTAAGAACACAATATGGAAAAACCAATAGTGTCATTCAAAAGTACAACTTGTCCTGCAAAAAACAAGCCCTCACATGGCTATATTGATGGAAAAATAAAAAAGTTATGACTCTGGGAAGAAGGGGAGTGAAAAACAAACACAAAAATGAAAAATGGCAGGATATTGAAGGGGTTAACCTGCAAATATTGGAGAAATTCACGATCAGTTATGGAATAATTAAACTTTAAAAATTCAAACTTAAGAATCTTTAATGTAGTCTTGTCGGCAAACATAAATAACCTACCAGTGATCCATGGAAGAAGCATTGATACCTCTAGGCTGCTCTTTAACAGGGACTGATATATGAATGAGGGCAATACTGAGAAGGAGCAAATCACCTCCTGCAGGAGAGCATAATAATATCTGTTGTAAACTGCATGGGGCCCAATAGTGGAAAATAGAATCTTAATTGGGGTCTTTGGTATGTTGATGGGGATGCCAAGTCATGTATTGGGTCTGTGCTTATTGGGGCTTAACAAGTGTGTATGTGTGTGTGTACAGCAAAAAATATTAACTTCTTCCTCTTTGACTTAATTGCCTAATATTTATTTATCATCTTTATGTCCTTCAGCACAGAACGCACTGGCTCCAGGCCTTGAATTTGTAGTACCAGAAACTAAACTCAACATACATTTTTGGCTCTTGCAAACTAATAATAATCTTTGTAGCCATTGTAGTGGTTCACTCTCTCTAGTAGGCATTAGGCCTTGGGTAGAGTTCACAAAGGCAATGTAGCTTTGGTTCAAACATGTGCAATTGATATTGCTTTACACAGGTTGCACAGCACCAAAACAAACCCATAAACCTAATTCCCTAGCCTTGTCCAGTCGCTAACTAAGCAGAACAGACCCTGGCCACTCATATAGGACTGAGCTAGCCCCAGCTTTGTCAAACAAAACAGCCATTGTCCACGCCAACCACTGATATTTGTGGTTCTATGCAAACGGCTAGTGCAAACTCCTCTCAGAGAGGGATTCTGGCCTGTCTTTCTGGTCAGCTTCCCCTTTTTCTGCAGGTCTAGCCAGGAGACTGTAAGGGAAGGACAGGACTATAGTCGTGACCTGAATTACTGCAACATCTATGGCCAGTCCTTCCCCTACAGTAAACTGTATTCTTCTCTTCAGCATACCTGCATCTCCACATCCAGACTCCCCTGGGCACTTCCCAGGCGACGATGGTGTCACGAGGCAGTTGTAGAAATGCAGGGGACAAGGAACCCAGGCTCCTGAACTGCCCCTAAAGCTAAGGGAGGACTTGTCTTTCCTTAACTTGGAGGTACGCTTAATGGTAGTGAGGTCCAAGTCCCCGACCTGTCCCTGTCTCCTGGTTAGCCCTGAGCCAAACCCACCAACCCCCTCCCCCGGAGGTGAGACAGGGAATAACGTGAATTACACCAAAAACAACCAAAAGGAAAGACAGACACTTAAAGGTTAATCAACTAAACAATAAACACTTAGCTTTCTCTGCTGTTAGCTCCGCACAGCAGAGTAAGGCCCCAGATGAGGGAAGCAACTGAAGTACCACTGCTCTCAGCAGCTCCTGGCTCCAGCTAGGTTGGTCTCCAGAGGAAGCAATATTACCAACACCAGCTGACAACTCTGGTGACCTTATAAAGGAAGTGGGAGTGGTCACCACCTACTCCTGACAAGTAATCAGGCATGCAATTCCACCAGCAGCCACTGGGTGCAAAGACTGAGATTAACCCCCCTCTGGCCAGATGGGAAAAAGGTTTCAACATGCAGAGAGAGATCTACCACAGATCCAAATGTGGATCATGACAGACGGTCCCTCTTTCAGGCAACCCTTAGTAATGGAGACACAGTCCAGGATAACTTGAACATTCTCTTTACTTAACTCTTCACAAGTTATATCCACAGTTGGCACATCATGGGTTTCACTTGTTTCCTTATATTTCCCTGCTTTGCTGTCACTTCTGTGCAGTACAGAGCTGACCATCCTAGACTGCTTCCCAGCACCTTCCTGGCCTGACCTCGCCATGATGACATTTCCTTCTGCCTGTTTCGCCCCAGACTTGAAATCATTAGTCACACGTTTTGGCTGCCTCTGGTAAAGCATCCGGCCCGTCTGTACTGATCTCGTCGAAGCTCCAACTTCCTTCATCTCCTCAGCCCAACCAACTCCTGTCCTAAAGGCATCTGCCCAAGCCATGAGTCTCCACATCTTCCTCCTCTGTACTGGCTCACTGATATGATGCACAGTGGCCGTGGATAACGTGGGCTGCAGCACTTAACATTGCATGGCTGCTGGGCTGTCTAGGCCTATTGCCCATGTGGACACTTGGGCACTCTGCCCCCTTCTTAATTAATTTCCTAGAAACCTCTTACTACTACCCGGCAGCCCCTCCTACACTTAACCCTCTATGAACTTCCTATAAGCTACACCTAACAATGCCTGTTGTGAATGTGTTAGAAATGAATTCTGAGCAGAAGCTCCCTCTGGTGGTTACAAACAGTACTGAACCATTCAATGAGGATTGGCAATCAGGAGTTACAGACTGGTCTTATATAAGGGAGGTTCCCTCCCATCATGGTTGCCGGTGATCAATTGTTCTTGTCTCAACTATGGTTCCTGGTTCACTTGGAAGCTTGCTGAGTCTTGCCTCTTCTCCTGCTCTCAGATAAGATATTTTCTGTTTTTATTTTTGTGCTTGCTTTTTGCATTGTTCCCTGTACTTCTGTGGAGGTCAGCCAGGTCCCCTCTGGGGCCTTGTGCTCCTCTCAGTTTATCTGAGCCACTGTTATTTGTTCATTTGCCTTTTCCAGTTTTTTCAGTGGCTGCGGCTTAGTTTTGTTACACCAGAGAACTAATTTAGGTGGTAGAGGTCGTGTGATCTCAGGTGTTTTTTCAATTAGTAGAGTTGGTATTTTTTAGGGTTTTTTGGATTGCAGTAAGTGTCCTTCCTATCCTTTTTCTTTCTAGGCAGATTGGGCCCCAACGTTTGCTCTTACTATTTTCTGTCTGTGTCTGTATTGCCTCTTGTCTAACCGCCATTACATGTTTGGGGGCTTCCTATGTTCTTTGGGGATCTGCTCCGGGGCAGATAGCTTTCCTTTTTCTATCTTTAGGTGTAGTTAACCTCTCAGGCTGTGACGAGGCATCTAGGACCAACGTAGGAACGCTCCATGGCTGCCTTTAGTTGTGGTGGTTAGTCAGGGTACTGCAATCCAGTAGATTCCAACCTCTCTGGTGTATTGCCGTTTTTGCCTGCTCTCCTCAGCTACCAAATCATAACAAATGCCCACTAGTATGCACCCCATCTAGTGGCCCACAACAGAACTACACTTACCCATTGTATATAAGAGCTATATATTGAAGGTGCCCACCTCTAATGCCCCCAAAAGAGAGCACCTTACTTTCCTTAAACTGTACATAATATTAACACACACCACATATATTATATACAGAATTGTACTAAAATAACAACGCATATACAATAATTATATATGAAATAGTAACACAATAGAGGATGTTGCAATACCATTGCTATGTGTGGTAATGCATGTTCCGTGTAGCAGTACCATCAAAGTATTTACAATGACACACAATAATTAGTACTTATAAATATTAAGAACACTTAAGAGGGGCAGGGCAAGGAAGTCATACTCCTTCACCCCACTACAAGATTTCTTCAGAATCTGTAGAATTGGGATTTAAACCTAGGCTACCTGACCAAAGGGCACCATCTGCCAACACACAGGGTTTATACAGCTTTAAATTGACCCAAACAATAGGATGACCTAGTAAATCCAAGAATCTGCCCCTATTTTTGAGTACAGATTTTCAGTTATGTAAATTTTGAATCGACTGCAAAGTTTCTCCCTCATGATGCCTGCCATGTGTGTTGTGAATTCTCTGGATTCTGAGTTGGGGCTCCCTCTGGTGGCTGTTGATATTAATGAACCAGTCTTGACTGACAGAGACCTTTCAGCTGCTGACGATTGGCAATCTGGGAGTCATGACTGGGGGATTTAAGGGAGTAACTTTCCCATGATCCTCGCTGGTGATTAGTTCTCTCTTCCTGGTCCAGTTTGGAAGTCAGCTTCTGCGGTCTCCTGCAAACTTTCAGATAAGCTATTTCTTGTTTCAGTGGTTTTGTTTTCTTTTGTTTTTTCTGCTTTCTGAGTGAGGTCAGCCGGGTCCCCCTGCTGGGGCCTGTGCTGTCTCTGCTTCTCAGTTATTTGTTCTTATTTCAGTTTCTGTTATTTCAGTGGCTGCTGGGTAGCTACATGTTCACACCAGAGTTCTGATATAGCTGGAGAGATTGTGTGGTCTCAGTATTTTTTTGGAATCAGAAGTGTTGGAATTTTTCCTAGGGTTTTGCTGGATTGCAGAAAGTATTCTTTTCTGTCCTGTCCTATCTAGACAGTTTTGGGCCCCAGCGTTTGCTTACTCTATTTTCTGCCTGTGTTTGTATTTCATCTTGTCTCACCGCCAATATATGTGTGGGGGCTACCTATTCCTTTGGGGCGCTACTCTGGGGCAGTTAGCTTTCCCCTTTCTGTCTTTAGGCTTAGCTAACTCTCCGGCTGTGTCGAGGCATCTAGGTCATTGTAGGTACGTCTCACGGCTGCTTCTAGTTGTGTGGTTAGTTTAGGGGTCTGCAATCCATTAGATACCAACCACTCTGTGTGACTGGCTGCCTTGCTACTTTTGTTACAGTCCTCGGTTTAAAGTGGGTGACATGGTTTGGTTGTCCTCAAGAAATATCCCTATGAAGGTTGAGTCTCCAAAATTTAAGCCAAGGTTCATTGGACCTTATAAGATCTTGGAAATTCTTAATCCTGTTTCCTTCCGTTTGGCTCTTCCAGGGACGTTTAAGATTCACAACGTCTTCCACAAATCTTTATTGAAAAGGTTTGTTGAGCCATTGGTTCCTATGGCTGCGCTCCCTGAGCCTGTTTTGGTTGAGGGCAATTTGGAGTATGAAGTAGAGAAGATATTGGATTCTCGTCTGGCTAGAAGTAGACTCCAGTACTTGGTTAAGTCGAAAAGTTATGATCAGGAGGACAATTCTTGGGTGTTTGCTTCTGACATTCATGCAGAGAGATTGGTTCGCGCCTTTCACCGGGCTCACCCTGATCGGCCTGGTGGCGCAGGTGAGGGTTCGGTGACCTCAAGGGGGGGGTACTGTTGTGAATTCTCTGGATTCTGAGTTGGGTCTCCCTCTGGTGGCTGTGGATATTAATGAACCAGTCTTGACTGACAGAGACCTTTCAGCTGCTGACGATAGGCAATCTGGGAGTCATGACTGGGGGATTTATGGGAGTAACTTTCCCATGATCCTCGCCGGTGATTAGTTCTCTCTTCCTGGTCCAGTTTGGAAGTCAGCTTCTGCGGTCTCCTGCAAACTTTCAGATAAGCTATTTCTTGCTTGTTTCAGTGGTTTTGTTTTCTTTTGTTTTTTGGTGTTGGAATTTTTCCTAGGGTTTTGCTGGATTGGGTCCACTGTTGTTAAAGTTTCCCCGGTGTTCCCTTGTGTTGTTTTGCCATCTGGTGACCGACCAATCATCGGGTTGCGTCACACCAGGACAGTCTCTTTGTGACATTTGGCTTCTGACAGGTCAACAAGCAAGGGGATTCGAGTGGGTCCCTACATTTCCAGGGTTTTAGTAGGTTGAAATAATATATAGGAAAGGCCTTCCTTTTCCCTAGATGGTATACTTTTAGTTGACCTATCCCACCTTTTCCACCACTCCATAGGGGCCCGGCCATTGGGTAAGTAACGTCCTCTCCCCTGTGGGCGCTAACACAAGTACCTGATCTCCAGGCTTAAATTGTCTCACTCGAGCCAGCCGATTATAAACCCTGGATTTTTCCTCTTGGGCCTTGAGGTGGCACTCTTTTATCTAACACTTAAGTTTGCTCACACAACAAAACTAATAATTAGGCCTGGCCACTGCAGCAACTGACTATTATCTTCAGTCTCCTGGGGAACCCTATTTACATTTTCCAAACGACCTTTTACTGTTAAGTCTCTAAAGGTACTGCCACACTAAACATTCCCGCTAACGATCACGATAACGACGCATACTAATGCGATCGTTTTTGTGATCGTTTTAATGTCGCTAGTAGCTGCCAAACTGGACGATCTCGTTAACGACGCATAAGCGGTTAGCGATCTCCTTAACGACTTTGGCGGTCATTGCGATGTAAAAAACAGCGCACATCGTTCACAAAAGGTGCCAGACACAGCGATATAGGCTCACCAGCAGGACGCCAACGATCAAAATACGGTCCAGAACTCTAGTGAACGATCAGCGAGATCACAGCAGGGGCCACATCGTTGCTATATGCCACACACAACAACGTCACTAACGAGATCGCTAAATAGTGACGTTTTTTAGCGATCTCGTTAGCGTTCTTGTTTAGTGTGGCATACCCTTAAGCAGAAGATTCACTAGAGGACTAGTTGTCTTGTGCCATGTAGTCTTCCTGTTCTGTGAAACCCCACCCCTACAACTGATGATGATCAGCATTTTGTCTATGCACAGTGTACACAGAAAGCTGCCAATCAGTTTAGTACAGAAGTCAGCATTTAGAAAACTGCTAGATCTATAGCAGTGAAAACAGTGAGTGCATAAAAAATACACCAAGCAGCCCAGTAAGTAACACATTGCTGGAATTAGGGTCTCTGTCCCTACATCAGACGGCTCTCAGATTATATAACAAAACCTGGTGACAGATTCCCTTTAATAGTTTAACAGGGGCCAACCTTACTTTGGTTGCACACAGACCTATCAGTAATAGATCGTTAGGCACACAAAGGCTGCCATTGTTGTCGGCAGCACCTGTCCTGTTTACACAAAACATTGTACTGCACAGAACGATAATCTTTTGTGCAAACCGAAAGATCATTTCAAAACGCTCATTTTTCAGGTGATCAGCCTGTTTAGACTGCCCGATTGTTGTGAAAAAGCATTCCTAGGATTGCTCATTGTTAATAATCGTGCATTGTAAATGCACCAGAAGAGTAAAGGAAAAGCATTAATGCAGTGACTTTGGCAACTATAATGATTTCAATAAATCAGTGTATTTATTTTACAATTAAAGTTTCTTTCTAAAGTGCTAAGGAAATGCTTTGATTCTTCTTCTCTAATCAGCATTCCCAGAGGACTTCATTATCTTGAAGGGAGCTATTAAATGAGATCTGTTTGTGCTTTTGAAGCTGTGTTTAATCTTGGCAAAACCGATTACTAGGCAACAGATTCCGTTTCTATCTTATGCAGCAACCCAACATGTGCATATACTCTGAGTACGGTCACAAAGTTTTGTTAAATTGCATATTAATTAACATTATTCATAAGTGTTTCCTTGAATTATATTATAGGGCATTCTTCATGCAAAATATTGACTGTAGGATATCAATAAAAATGACAACTGATGTGATGCGAACTGCTATTCTCCCATGTATATACTAAAAATCTAGTTATATCATGTTCAGACATCTTGGTCAATGTTTTTGACTGCACTGTAGCATACTACAAGACAAAACCGACTGAAATGTGACACGAAGTTCTCAATCATATTGTCTAATGAAAAGACATGTGATGTGACTAAAACAGTACTAAATTATACTTACAGTGAAATATGACATGCAGTATAAAAATAATTAAATTTATAACTATTGTTACAACCAAAAATAACGGCAATGAGTATATACAGTGGGTGAAATACGTTTTGAACCTGTCACCAATTTTCTAAGTAAAAATATTTCTTAAGGTGCTACTGACATGAAATTCTCACCAGATGTTGGTAACAACCCATCCAATTAACACAGGTAAAGAAATCAAACCATAGATGTCCGTAAATTAAGTTTTTTAATGAGAAATGACACGGGGAAAAAGTATTGAACACATGAAGAAATAAAAGTGCAAAAAGCCTTGGTAAGTCATGACACCAGCTGAAATCTGTCAATAATTAAAAAGCAATCCTGCCACTTAATGAAAAATATCAGCTGGTTCAACTGATGGCCTATAAAAAGGTGTCTCACAATGTACAACACCAAAAACCTCTTATGATGGGTAAAACTAGTGAGCTACCTCAAGACCTTTGCAACCTTATTGTTGTAAAACACACTGGCATTAGTTACAAAAGAATTTCTAAACTACTGAAGGTTCCAGTGAGCACTGTTAAGGTCATAATCCAGAACTGGAAAAAACATAATTTCACCATGAACCAGCCATGAATAAGTGTTCCTGCAATATTTAAGAAAAAGGAGTGAAAAGAATTTTAGAAGTTCTGTCCAACAGCCAAGGACTAGAGACGAGCGAACTTTATTCAGGTTCAGTTCGACGAATGTACCCAAACCCCGAATACTATATTCACAACACCTTAAGGGGTGACAAAAAGCTTCCCAAAATTAAAAATTAGGGGCAGACACCATGAAAGTGGCATCAATTGACCCACAGTAGAAATTTGCAAATGGCACAGCAGCAGTCAGCCATAGGCCATGCATGATGCATCAGGGCCTGGGCCAGAATTTACAGCTTTGAATTCAAGTTTTAATGAGGACCTGGTGGTTAAGGGAGTGGTGTAAGCCTTTTTAGCTGGAAGACCTGATACATCATGCAACACCTACAATTTTATCTTTTTAATTCCAGACACACTCAGATGGCACAAACATCAGTTTGAAACAGTACTATTAGAAAAAAGTATGGAAAGTAACACAGGTAGTTGACTGAAAGTGCAGGCCTGCCTGTCTGGGAGCCCTACTTACACAGGCAACCCACCAGATGGACACACAATTTGTAGTATCCACATTTCAAAAAATAATTGTCACATCACTAAAGTGGCATCAATTTCCACAGAGTAGAAACAGTATAATAGGCCTTTGACACACCTTCCACTACAGGCAACCAACCAAATGGAAGCCCAACTTGGAGTCTGCACATTTCAAAAAATTGTTCTCATCAGCAGCAGGCACAGAAGTCACCACAAAGGTGGCACATACTGCAATAACGTGAGATCGATGCATGACATTAAAAACAACACCATCGCCTAGTCTGCCCAGTCTGAGACTGGAGTGCAGAAGGCATTGCAGATCCATGAAAGTTAGGCGGTCTACACTTTCAGGAGACAGCCGGACACGCTTATCTGTCAGGACACCACAAAAGTGCTAAAGACACGTTCTGATAGAAAGCTGGCTGTCGGGCATGACAAAACCTCCATGATGTGAGAGGTGAGCTCAGGCCAGTCTTGAATTTTTGAAGACCAAAATGCAAAAGCATCAACCCTCCTGATGGCATTGATATTGAGCTCCAGATACTCTTGCCCCATCCCCTCTAGTCATTCACAACGTGTCAGACTTGCAATCTGATCTGCTGGTGCACGGACCGGTCTAAAAAAGTGTTAAATGACTCACAAATTGCTTATGCTACTTACGCTGCTGCTAAGGTTTTTGCTATGATGCTTTGACGTTCAAGGGGTTGGACGTCTAGAACTGGGATGCACACTGTGTGCCTCCTACTGCTGTCTTGGGGAAAACCACTCTTATGATTGCCTACAAGTGTGTTTCGATACTCCAGCATGTGTGCATCCCTTTCCGGGGGGTGGGGGAGTATATGGCTAAATTTACTCTTGTCCCATGGATCTAACAGAGTGGCTACCCAGTAGTCAGACTCATCACTATTTCTAACCTTAAGAATCTGGGCATCATGTTGAAGCAAGTGGTGCAGCAAGAAGGCGCTCATGTATCGGGCGCTTCCATGAGGTCCAAGTTCATGGTGTGTTGGCGGGGTAACACTCAAAGTTGCTTCCTCCTTCCCCTCCCACCATCCACGGACAACAGAGAGGGTTTCATTATCCTCTTGATCTCATGACTGTTGTGTGTCCATCACCTTGTCCTCTTCCATTTGTTCCTTGGCTCCTGCGCCTTCACTAATGGTTTGTTTGGTACCATAAAACCCCTTCGATCACTGTAAGACACCCTCCCATGGCACCCAACTGTGTGATGACAGTCCCAAAATTTGAGATTATCTCTTCCGCATCCTCTGCTTCCACCTTTTCCTCTGGCACCACCACCTCCTCACACAGACTGTTCAAAGTGTGCTCCAGCATGTAGATGACCGGAAGAGTAATGCTGCTGATGACAGCATCATCAACGCTAACCATCTTAGTAGCCATTTCAAAACTGTGAAGAAGGGTACAGAGGTTCTTCATCTGTGCCCACTTCACAAGTGTGATTTGCACCACATCAGGATTGCGTTGGCCCAGGCTATGCATAAGGAAATGCTGCACTAGAACTGTGCAGACTGCAGAGTGGAATTTCACCATGTTGGATCATCGCAAATCAAACGGCTAACCGGTAGGCTGAGAGACCTCTGTAGTGATGAAAGTCGATAACCTGTGGGGTTTGATCATCAGAAGCGAGCACACAGTGACCACACTTTCTACAAAAGCACATCAAGGCTGGGATAGTGGTGGAGAAATTGCTGTACCACCAGGTTGAGGATGTGAGCCATGCAAGGCATGTGTGTGGGGTTGTACCGGTGTAGGGCTGTCAACAGGTTTGCACAATTAATGAAATAAACAAAAAACTGTCCAACAATTTAGATAGGGCACTTCATATCAATAATATACACAATTCCCATAATAAGAAATCAAAAGTGGGAAATAAGAAGAGATCCCATGGATATTAAAATCAAAATTTTATTAATAGAAAACCAATAAAATATTACATAAAACAGCAGAAAAACTGTTAAAGGGACACCGTGCAATAATACAAATTGCAGATTATAAAGCCACCAAAATGATGGGCATAATGATGGTACCAACAATATAACACATAAATCGTACCGTATAAATTACAAATCACCAAATGCCTCACTAAATCACTATCATCACATATATAATAATGACGGGGTTAAATAACCACCAACTACTATCTAAGTGTGTTTATGGTATATATGCACATCACACCCAATGCTAAAAAAGACTAAATATGCTCACAATGGAGTAGCAATATAGGGTGTAGAAAAAAAGTGCACTTAATAAGCGCCAATACAGGACATATCTATACTAACCATATTCACATATATAACATAATGGTAATTACAATATAATTGGCGATGAAAAGACAACACACTGCACAAAAATACTGCGCAAGACAATAAATAAAGACAAGGCTAATATGGCGATATTTACCAGTAAACAACGGTGTAACTGCTCGGCGTCCCCTCACCCTGACGCGCATTTCACCACCTGCTTCTTCCGGGGGCGTGTCAGGTTTGCACAATTATAGCACGGGGCTTTCCATGGCTCCAGGTTCATTGGAGACAGTCATTGCTCTAGCTCAACCTGGATAGCTGTCCTCAATGCTTCAGCAGTGACTGCTATCCCCAAAGCATATTAATTTGAACACTGCTTGATTGCAGTGAGCTATGGCTGCGCAGTACAGAGGTGGGGGGGATTCTATCTGCACTGTTGGAATGCGTGTCAGATTAAGGGAGAGGTTGAGGGCAGAGATGGAGGCCCTAGAGGAGATGGAGGAGGCAGAAGCAGTGGAGGAATTTAGAATCAGAGGTTTGTCCAGCAAGCATTGGGGATTCAAAGACTTGTGGTGCATCCCTTTGACCCTACCCCCACAGCCATCAATAACACAGTGCCCAGTCAGTTAGATGTAACGCCCCTGCCCATGTTTGCTCGTCCAGGTGCCAGTGGTGAAATGCACCCTGGCAGACATTGATTTTTTCAGGGAACAGGTGATGTTGTGGGCGACATGTTGGTGGAGAGCAGGCACATCTTAAAGAAGTAATGGTGACTGAGCAACTGGTACTGGAGTACTGTGACGGCCATCAACTTTCGGAAGCCGTCTGTATCTACCAGGTAGAAAGGCAACATTTCCATGGCCAACAGATTGGAGATGGTGGAGTTCAAGCTCTTAGCTTTGGCAAGTGTTGGAGGAAACATTTTTTACATGATAACTGCTGTGCAGACAGGGTGTAGTACAGAGAACAGGATAAACTGCTGGACTGTGAGTGAGGTTCAGGTGGAGATGTTATGGTGGATTGAGAAAGAGGTGTTGTGCTAGGTGACCCAAAAGCAGCAGTCATGTCCACTTCCATAACAGCTGACATGCTCTCACTTACCCCGACTGTAGGGGGTAAACAAATGGAGTTGCTGAGGCCAGAGACCTGTGTGAGAAGACTTGGCATGGTGATGGAACGGACGAAAAAGAAGCAGCAAATGAAGTTGATGGGATGGCCGGTGGTTGGTAATGCCTGCTAGTTTTCATTTTAGCGCAGTGAGATTCTCACACTAGAGCACATTCATGAGCGTGCTGGTTCATGCATGTAGTTGTCAAATTATTGCAATTGTTGCCTCTATTGATTTTTTGCAAATTAGTCAGATAGCGTGAGTTGAGTCAACCTTTGCAGTATCAAAATGTGCAGGCTAGACAACCCTTGCCTCTCCTGCGAAATCCGTACTTGTGACCGGTGCTGGCCACAGCCAGATTTGGGGCTGAGGATGCAGTGCTTGTCGTGGTTGCATCACTAACTGTCTGTGTGGGAAGCCGCAACGTAATCTCATCTTTCTCCTCACCACCTCTGCTGAGCTACTCAGATGCTTACCTCACAACAATTGGGATCTACAACCTCATCGTCATCCTCTCTTCTCACACTCCTCATCCTGAGTCAAACCCTCCTCTTCCTGCCCTTACACCACATTACTGTCCGCATGTGCCTCTAGTATCTGAGTCTCATCAGGAATACCTCCACCCTTGTTGGTTAACATCTGATGATGATGATACGGATTCTGCTTGGGCCCTACTTCGTCTGGCCCCAGATCCAACATGAAAAAATTTTAGGCATTGGTGCAGATTCTTTCCTCCTGTATTCTGTGATTCTTCAGAGCAGATCTCTGATGCTCATGGAATAGAATGTGTGAACAGTTCTGCAAAATGGCCCATCTGTCGTTCCCCACAGTCAGTTGGGCGTTTGAAAATCTCTGATGCGGGAGGAAACCAAGGTGAATGGGGTACCACTTCTGAGGATTGTACTGTGTGGTGTTAAGGAGGAGGGGAGGCCACTTGATGCAGTGCTTGTCATCCACTGGAGCACATGCTCTTTCTGAGCTTCATCTACAAGTCGGACGACTGTGCCGCTGCCAAAGAAAGGGAGTGGAGTAGCCCGTCCAGTAACAGATGTTGTCTGTGGTCTTTGACTAGGACGAGACGGTGAGGGTTCAGTTGAGCTTTCATTCACATTAACACCTAACCAACTTACATGTCGAACACCAAGAATATTCCACCATGACCTCACTTAGGCTACTTTCACACTTGCGTTTTTTTGCGCAGCGCA
>VIAB01002813.1:81097-96044 GCA_009801035.1 Oophaga pumilio | reverse complement strand
TTTTACCAACAACAGAGGTTAGACTTACTGGCCTATAATTTCCAATGTCACTTTTACTGAAAGTGAACCTGGAAATGAAAATGAAAGGAAGAAGACACAGATTAGATATTAGCAAAAACTTTTTGACAGTGAGGGTGATCAATGAGTGGAACAGGCTGCCACGAGAAGTGGTGAGTTCTCCATCAATGGAAGTCTTCAAACAGAGGCTGGACAGACATCTGTCTGAGATGGTTTAGTGACTCCTGCATTGAGCAGGGGGTTGGACACGAGGACCCTGAAGGTTTCTTCCAACTCTAACCTTCTAGGATTCGATGATTCTAGAAAAAATTTAATCAGCAGTTCCTTTAAAGGGAATGTGTCAGCAGGTCTTTGCAATGTAATCTAAGATTCCAGCAATTTATCACTTACTGAGCTACTTGCTGCAGTTTTGATAAAATCTGTTTTTTCTATTTCAGATCTACCAGTTCTTTGACTGTTGAGCTCTGTATAACTCCGCCCACGGCACTGATTGGCAGGTTTATGTGTATACTATGTATAAGCAGAAACCTGCCAATCAGTGATAGGGGTGGGGTTGGACTACACAACACCAGGTTTACTTGTCCTCTGGTGATAATCTCCTGCTAATAAAACTTTCCTATTTTCAAAACTACAGTAGTCAACCCAATAAGTAACACATTGCTGGAATCAGACTCTCTACCACTACATCATGCTGCTCTCAGATTAGGTTGCATTAAACCAGGTGACAGATTACCTTTAAGTGGTGAAAATATAATACACTTGGAGTTTTTCCTTTCATCCAGGGGAATTTTGGATTTTTCTCTTTTCAGTCTTTGTGTGATATCTACAATATCAGCTTTTAGCAATGCTTTCTGTGTCGACAAAAAAAAACCTCTCTGTTTTCTTTGTATAAATGCAATGCAGACCTTTGTGTCTCCATGGTTACAGACTACAAATAAACTTTGTGTAGTCAGATCCTGTAGCCTAATTCCACACTCTCCACTTGATCAGCTATAGATATAAGAGAAGGAGGAATCAGATGGAGTGGAGAAACACATGTGCAGGATCTGAATACACAGGATTTTTTTTCTGTAACCTTGGAGTCAGATAGGTCTGCATAGAACCTGTGTACATAAAATAGAAGGTTAAAAAACCCTATTAATTTTCCATTGGACATTCATTAGAAGCATTTATTGTGCTATGAATGAACGTGTGCTGTGAGGATCCACAAACTTTTACATAATGGAAGGTTTTTACCCATCTACAGCTTCGCCCTCTTTAATTAATTTTGTGTGTTCCCAACTAAAATGTTATCCAATTAACTCCCACAATAGAATCACAGCTATGAAAACAGATCCCCATTAATCAGATTAAAAGCACATGCTGGCAGAGCTATATCTGCTCTCAGAAGCTCAGAACATATTGCTTAGTGTCATTGGTTACATTTAGCTATGTGGCAAAAACAAGTCACAAGATATATTGGCAAAATGTTATTATATTTTTTTTTCAGTGTTTTAGGTTATATCGTGTCCTCCTCAGAGCAAGAAATTGATTTATCATCCATTTTAATTGACGCTTTTACACTTTTTTTTCAATGTTGAAAATATGTTTTTTGTGACTTTCATCTCATAAATTTTTTCAATTTCGCAAGAAATTGCATAATTGTTAGAAAAAGTCGAAAGCACATTAGCATCATTCTGATGGACTCATCTGACAATGGTTGAGGTATAACCCATCAACTAAAGATATGTAGATCTTATCTTTGACAGACATGACAGTAGTTATTTTATACAGATGAATAAGTCATCCCCAGGATCGGGAAGGAGGTTATGAGCTGTCGTATTTTGAGACCGTGATCGAGTGGTGCCCTGATCTTTATTGATCTCATAGCCTGAGACAGAAAGGAGAGTCTGTGGCCTTCATCAAGAGACCCACGTAAAGAAATCAACTGCGTATTCACAAACTGTGTTATGTATAGCAAAACACTAAAAACTGGAGATCCAGACCTCGCAGTCCCTAGTGGTTCCTACGTGAGCTGAGATAGCCCTAACCACAGACGAGACGACGGCAACTCGGACCTATGCTACCTGAAAGGCTGTCAAGCACTTCACGCTAAAGACCTTGAAGGCAGAGCAGAGTGCAAATTACCTACAAAAGGGAAAGTGTGCTAAAATAGAAAGAGATTCCAGAGTGCGTAAAACAAACCACAAAATAAAAAATAAAGGATTCAGTATATAATGTTAGAGAATATGTCGCCTACTTCCAAAAATGAAACAGAGGGTAGGTAAAGGTTAAAGAATATCATCAAATAGCAGTGAGATAAACCCTAGCTGGTCTTTCACTGCCTGGCTTAAACTACAGCAGTGTGGCTGGACATCCAAATGAGATTATTACCAGAAGGGAGTACTAGCAGGGGGAAAGTATATAAAGCCGCACCCAAAAAGGTGACAGGGCAGACAAATGAGTAAATGTTACCCTAAAGACTGAAGCAAGGATAACAGAAACTAAACACCCAGATAAAAAGGTGCATCTGCCGTGGCTCAGCGGACAGAGAAGCCAGCCACAACACACAGGATTAAGGGTTCAAATCCAGATGCATGACACAGTAATGCTCGGCGTTGGTGAAGATTTTCATAATGGTTGCCCAAAACTCCAGAGTAGTTGGGCTGTGTTTATCACTTGTAAGTATCATCAGTTCCTTCAGTAAAAGACTGTCGTGTTATAATGAAATTGTAAAGCCTGTGCTACTTAGCACTAAACCACCAATGTCTGTGCCTCCTCCCAAAAGTGTAACTACTCAGCATATAATGTTCATTCTGTACCATAACTATGAAGCTCTGTGCCTGAAGTGTGATGGGCAACCAGCAAGTTTTGGACCTTCATAATGCTGGGTAACTCTTAAGCTTTGTGCCCTTTCTGAGAGCTTGGTGGATGCTAAAAGAACACTTTCTGACTTATGGAGAGGTCTATAGACCATTTTAGACAACTTCTGAATGCACACAACAGAAATACTGTGAACACAGAAGCTCCTTGAAGTTTAGCCCTTTCCACACCTGGCAATTTTTCATTTTCGCTCTTTTGTTTTCTCCACAACTTCTTCGCGATCCCTAACTTTTCTTTTTCATTTTTCTGACCACATTCAGTGGGGAAGATAGGTATTTGATACACTGCCAATTTTCTAAGTTTTCCCACCTACAAAGAATGGAGAGGTCTTCAATTTTTATGGTAGGTACAGTTCAACTGTGAGAGGCAGAAAATCCCATTGTATGATTTTTAAATAATTAAATTGCATTTTATTGCATGAAATAAGTAGTTGATCACCCACCAACTAGCAAGAATTCTGTCTCTCACAGACCTGTTAGTTTTTCTTTAAGAATCCCTCCAACTCTGCAGTGGTTGATACCTTTTAATGGCTAACTGAAAAGATGGTAACAAATTGCAAGCTTTCGAGACTACTCAGGTCTCTTCAGCATTATGAAGGTCCAAAACTTGCTGGATGAAGAGACCTGAGTAGTCTCGAAAGCTTGCAATTTGTTACCATCTTTTCAGTTAGCCATTAAAAGGTATCAACCACTGAGGACTCTCAACTCTAAATATTTTTCTATCTACTGGCTAACACGGTACGAAGATATACATCTTTACTGTATCCAACTCTGCAATCATTTCCTGTATTAATTGCACCTGTTTGAACTCATTACCTGTATAAAATACACCTGTCCACACACAATCAATCACTCTCCAACCTCTACACCATGGCCAAGACCAAAGAGCTGTCTAAGGACTCCAGGAACAAAACTGTAGACCTGCACAAGGCTGAGAGATGCTACAGGAAAATAGGCAGGCAGATTGGTGAGAATGCAACAATTGTTGGCACAATTATTAGAAGAAACACAAGAATGGAAGAAACACAAGATGACTGTCAATCTTCCTCAGTCTGGGGCTCTATGCAAGATCTCGCTTCGTTGGGTAATGATGATTCTGAGAAAGGTCAGGAATCAGCCGAGAAATACATGGGAGGACCTGATCAATGACTTGAAGACAGCTGGGACCACAGTTTCAAACATTACCATTAGTAAATAGCACTCACCCAGATGCAGTAAAAAATGGAATCCTTTATTGTACTATTATGAGGTTAAAACAAGGTCCATAAAGACAGCAGGTGTGTACCAGTATGCGGGGAAGGGAATTTGTGTGAAAATTCTTATGAAAATTCTTATTCTTATGAATCACTCCCCTGACACCTGAATCACATCACCACACAGGGCTGCCACTAGGAGTTTCGGGGCCCCATATTGGCAAAATTTTTGGGGCCCCCTTGAGACTCCGCCCAGGCTCCACCCAAGTCCCGCCTCTACTCCTTGAACTGTCCACAGTCCCACTGCTCTCTCTTGGAAAAACTCCACTTCTCACCAATCACACATTAACAGTTCCCATCACCAGATCACATATATAGCCAGCAGCTTTTATTTTGGCCAGAAGATTTTTTAAGCCGCCACCACGACAAGGTAGACTCTTTTGGCCGAGCTCAACTCTACTCAATCCTATTAATCATTTGTTAAAATATGCAATACAATTTAGGCATATTTTCATTTATTTTTCATTTTTTAAAATGACCAATAATATCACATACAAGGAACAAATACCACCGCACCATGACAGATCACGTATTACCACCACATAGTAACCTATAATACCACATACAAGGGACAAATACCGCCCATCCTGCCCCAGTATCTCCCATCCTGTCCCAGTGTCTCTGCCACAGTGTCTCCCATCCTGCCCCAGTGTCTTCCATCCTGCCCCAGTGTCTTCCATCCTGCCCCAGTGTCTCTGCCACAGTGTCTCCCATCCTGCCCCAGTGTCTCCCATCCTGCACCAGTGTCTCCCAACCTGCATCCAGTATCTCCCATCCTGCCACAGTATCGCCCATCCTGCCCCAGTGTCTCTGCCATAGTGTCTCCCATCCTTCCCCAGTGTCTCCCATCCTGCCCCATTATCTCCCATCCTGCCCCAGTATCGCCCATCCTGCCCCAGTGTCTCTGCCACAGTGTCTCCCATCCTGCCCCAGTGTCTACCATCCTGCCCCATATCTCCCATCCTGCCCCGTGTCTCCATTCTGCCCCTTTCAATAATAAAATAAAATAAAAAAAACTTTCTTCTTACCTGACCGCGCTCCTGCGGCGAAGATGCAGCAGCTGCTGTATGAGCTGAAGGACCTGTGGTGATGTCATCGTCATGTGATCAGGGGCGGAGCTAACAAACGGTGAATGCCTGTGCTAATGATGACATCACCACAGGTCCTTCAGCTCTTTCACTTCTCTCTGATGTCGGGTGCTGTGGCGACTCTGCTGATGTGTGTGCTGCAGGCCCGGCCGCAGCACACAGGCACAGCACTTGGGGCCCGATGTCTCAAAGCACAGGAGTGGGGCCCCTGACCTGTGGGCCCCCCTTCTGTACTGCTGTTCACCGGACCCCATACAGCAGCAAGGGAAGTAATGCCCTGATGGCGGCCCTGTCACCACATGTAACCATGTTTTCTATTTAATGGAGTAAACCACAAGTCTACACAGGATTGGATGTAGCTTTGTCTTGGCAGCTGACATCAAGCCCAGGGGTTAGTAATGGCAAGGCGTCTATAATATGCCCCACTACTAACCTCATAATAAGTTTGGAAATAAACACACAGCAAGAATAAAATTCTTTATTTGACATAAAACTCAACACCCTCTTTTACACATTTATTTTAAAAAACACAAAGCTATACTAACCTTTACGCCTAAAATTCATTAAAGCCCAAATACCCTGTAAAAGACCAAAAATAATAAATAAGCATATTATTCACCTGTTCTGACAATAAGATAATCCTCTAATGCCCATGTCCCCTGTAAAAAAAACAAAAAAATAAACAACCAAATTCCTCACCTTTCCGACAACATGATATTCCGTTTGTCCCTTGACGAGTCTAGCTCTCACGCTAGTGTTGACATCATTGAGATGAATGGAGGTCATCGGCTATGAATTCTACTCATCTTATTCACGTCACGTTCAGGAACTTCGGTTTCAATCGAACTTCTTTCCAAAGTTTGGTTCAGATACCAGAACTGTACGCGAACTTGAACCTGAACCTGAACTCCATAGAAAACAATGGAGTCCTAAACTTTGGGGCTGGAAAATCTCTCTCTTTCTTTCTTTCTTTCTTTCTTTCTTTCTCTCTCCGAACTCCCGAACTGTAAAATGGACTTCCAGAAGTACGCTTTCAAAGTTCACTAGGTGTCTGCTACGAATCCCGAACGTTACAGTTCGGGTTCGTTCATCTCTAATCACGATTCCCACTAATTCAAGTCCTGCCTGCTGTACCATCATCTATGGTCAGTGTAGCTCATTCTGATCTTCACCTTAGAAAATCAACGTACCCTGATGAAGCTTGGGTGAAACGCGCGTTGGGGCGCCAAGGACACACAGCAACCTATCCTTCTCCTCATCACAAGATGTAAGTGCTTCTTTACTATTACTGTTTACATCATTGATTATTTAAAGGGATAAACACTATAGGCACTGGGAAGCATACGTTATTATTTACAAGCTTTGATTACATACCTGCTTATGTGATCGTCCATTTTGGCTACTCTGCTTTTTATTGATTTTTTTTGTTATTATTTATCTGAACAATTTGGAAAAAAATATTTAGTTTTATGAGACTTTACTGCGCTATATTTTTTCTTTGATTATTATATAGTCAAGTCTGGTGTGTCTCAAGTTACAATATATTATTGTGCACTCAGCTTCTCGTTGGTCTAAATTTTAAGCATTTTTAGAGCAATATTTCAGGGCATTTTTTAAATCAGATTTGCTAAAATAGAAAACCTGCTCTAAAAACTTTGTGTTCACTTGCTCTTATATTTCAGAAGTCTTGTTTTATATTTTTCTTTGGGTTTGCAAAAAATAAAAATAAAATCTTGATTATTTTCTCACAATAAAAAGCTAAAATGTAAAATCATAATTCTTGTCCTCAGAACAAGAGGAAAATTCTCTATCATACAAAGCTTTCGAATGTGTATTTTTAGCTTCAACGAGTCAATTTGGAAGTGATACATTTTGGATGAGAAGTGAGGATTCAAAGACTAAACTAACACATAGTCGACAAAAATATTCAGTATTTTTTTTAAGGTGAGATTTACTTTCCTAATCTTAGCAATTGAGGAGCTTTTCCATGAAGAACTGCTGCTTCTTATCTCCATAATCATTTTTCTTATTAGAATATGTCGAATATTGAAGCTCGCAACGGTACAATAATAAATCAAATGCAAATCAGTTTACTTCTCATCCATGGATTTACATAAAAGAAGCCCCAAGTAGTTGTGCTTGATTCTGCAAATGTGCTGTTAACCTATTTGCTATAGGGAAGTAATCTGAGGTCATCCTTGTAAACTGGCAAATAAAATATTTTCACATCCCTGACGCCTTATCTGCTCTTCTTATCCTTTGGAGTTCCTATTTTCATAACCAATCTCAACATTTTTTCTAAATTTTTTATGCATCGAACCAGTTGGCCAAGTAATGGACAAGATTAAAAAAATTTAGCCCTAAAATTTATGAGCCTCCAAGCTTCTATGCCCTGCTGGCGAAACAGGTTAGAAATGCTCTGAGGCTTAAAATTTCAGATCTTTCAGCTCTTTGAGCTCATGTACCCTAAAAGTCATGTGGATAGACCACCTACATCACCACACATGGTCTATACGTTTTTATGATCCCATGGGCACTTTGTGTGGCCATAAATGTAGCATTCGAGAGACACCATAGATTCACTACCTAGTTTTACGCAGTTTTCTTACGTTAAACAGCTTGAAATGCTGCAGAATTTTTGTGCAAATTTCAAGGTCTTTTGTTGTTTTTCTCCAGCATCATCCTGCAGCTCCAACTTTTTCGAAAAGTGGACAGAGCTCAGGTAGGATGGAGCATGGCTAAGAGCGTGCAACCATTTCATCCTAATGTAAGCTACGATGGTGGCATAAATTGCAAAATAAATATACACCAGTCCATGCTTGGCATACAAATTTGGTGGTCGCACACAAAAGGTGATAGATGCAAAAACTCCATTAAGAGGTTCGTGCCTTTCAATGAATTTGGCACATTTTACCCCAGTGCTGCCTTCATTAAACAGAATCTGTCAGCTAGATCAAGCCCTTGAATCTTCGCCTCAAAGGCCACTGGCCTTACGTACTACTGCACATGCACCACCCAGACATACCGTACACATGGGCCTACCAAGCATCCTCATTGCTTTTCTTGCAATACATTGTGGCTGAGCAGCTCATGTGCTGTGCAATGATGAAGCCTGTGCCTTGAGCAGGGCACCTTAGCATACAGAAGCAAGGAAAATGGTGATCTACATATTATTTAGATATCCTGGCTGGTTCCTGAGATAACTGACACCTTGAGTTATCATTTACAGAGAAGGAGGTGCAAAGGATGGATATGACCAGTTTTTTTAAGAGTTCTGGGTATGGCAAAACATATAGAGGCGGATTCATCAAAGCTTTTACTCCCCAAATGTAGCATAAAAGCTTGGAAAATTCACAAAATGTGTGACTTTTGCCGTTTCATGCCACCTTGAATCAGTTCTGCCAATATAGGCAAAGCTAGGGAGGGCACAAGGGCGTGGCTATGCCCCCCGTAACATTCAGCAATTTTTCCAAAATTTTCTATGACAGAAATGCTCCTCCAGTTCCTGACTATAGTAGCATTTCTGGTGCAGTGCACAGATCCACAGACATCAGTATAGACAGTTCATGCACTTAGTGGCGCTAGAAATGAGGAGACAGGAGCAGAGACGCTGCCTGACAATCCAAGATCTGCACCTGTGGCAACGTTTCAGGGGTCCTCCCCATCTCTCAAGCACATTACTAGTGCCTCTGACCTCATGGACTATCTACACCGATGTCTGTGAATTTTTTGGTCTATGTGGCAGCGGGAAGGAGTGACTGCACTACAGCATACATTTGAGAAGATGAAAGACAATGACACTGAATTAGTCCAGTTTTCGTTTACTATACATGCAGTGCTGAGAAGTGCACCCCACTTACTAGAGGTGCAGAGTTTGTTAAGTTTTATGCACCTCTTAATTAATTTGGTGCCATGTTCTCTGTTAAGACTGATGTAGCATGAGCCGGTACTACACCATTTTTGCTGAATCAGCCTCTTAATACCTTAATTCCATATTGCAAAAGTCATGGATTTTTCTTGATTCTGCCAATAGACAGCAAATATAAAGCGTCAAATGCATTTATCTCTCACTGTCCAACATGCCCAAACAAACAGTTTAGGGAGGTGTTAACCTTGTTTGTTGTCAGATTCCCTTTTAAACTGGTGTACATAATGCCAGTCTTAATAAATCCAGATGCCTATTTTTAATAAGATGCATGCTTCTAGTGGAGAATATTGGCAATATGACATGAACGTGCAAGTGATTGGATATAGGAAGAGAATATAAGATCAGAGTCAAATAGAACTCTAAGACATTGAGCGTGCCACATACGGAAATGTAAATATTAGGCCTTTGGTAGAATAATAGAGAAGACATCAAAATATAGTATGGAAAAGATTCTGTTTCAGATGTGAAGAAGAGGAAACCATGTTGGAGGAAGTGTACCGACAGAAAAAGAATTTCATGTTAGAGACAGTGGGTTCAGATAGCGAGACCATGATGTTTGAAAGACCAGACAAATTGAGGGAGGTCATGATGTTAGAGACAGTGGACAGATAGAGGGAGGATATGATGTTAGAGACAGTGGACAGATGGAGGACATGATGTTAGAGACAGTGGACAGATAAAGGGAGGACATGGTGTTAGAGACAGTGGACAGATAGAAGGAGGACATGATCATGGAGACTGCGGACAGAAAAAGGTCATGATGTTAAATACAATGAACATAGAGAAAGGTCAAGATGTTGGAGACAGTGGACAGATAGAGAAAGGACAAGATGTTGGAGACAATGGACAGATAATGGACAAGATGTTGGAGACAATGGACAGATAGAGAAAGGACAATATGTTGGAGACAATGGACAGATAGAGAAAGGACAAGATGTTGGAGACAGTGGACTGATAGAGAGTAAATGATGTAGGAGACTGCAGACAAATAGAGGTCATGATATCTGAGACAATGGACAGAGAGAGAGGACAAGATGTTGGAGGCAGTGTGGACAGATAGAGAGACCATGATGTTTGAGACAGCAGACAGATTGAGATAGGCCATGATATTAGAGACAGTGGACAGATAGAGGCAGGATATGATCATGGATACTGCGGATAGATAAAGGTCATGATGTTTGATACAATGGACATAGAGAAAGTGCAAGATGTTGGAGTAGTGAACAGAAAGAGAAAGTGCAAGATGTTGGAGACAGTGAACAGACAGAGAGAGACAAAATGATGCTGGAGATAACAGACTGATAGAGAGAGGACATGATGTTGGTGACAGATCATAGATGCAGAAAGGAGCTGATTGAGATAGCAGGCTGATAGAGAGAGGATGTGGTGTTGGAGACAGTGGACAGGTAGAGAGAGGACATGTTGAGTTGAAAGACAAACAAGGTCCGGTGGGTGTGTCCGATTGGTGCTGGATGGGGATTGAACAGGTGAATATTGTTTTGTTTTGTTTTTTGTATTTTATTACATTTTCTGCTGTGAGCTAAATTTTTGGAAATCTCCTCCAAACGTAAACGTTAGTATCTGGATAATGTCGCCCCTTCATTTTTCATTGACTGAATAGTTACTTCATTATAAATCCTTACCACTCGAAAAGGGGGGAAAAAGAGATCAGGCTTAGAGTAGAAGCTTCTTTGAATAGATAGCATTAGCGCTTATTTTGGTGGAACACGCCCTGTACAAGCTTTTGTTTGGTCCTGGTGGAAGGCATTATGTAATTAATTAGCTCCCCTGAGTGACTTTACTTCAGAAGAGGTTGCAAGTGATATGCCTACGAGGGCCTTTTTCTTGCGTGAAGGCCTCAGGACTTTTTGCTTCATGAACTTTTGATCTATCTTTGTCAACAACAGATGAAAAACATCAGACGCCGTGGTCAGGAGTATTTTTTTTCCCCATCCTGAATTGGTTCAAATTTCAATGGAGATGCTAATGTGAATTTTAAACAAAGGTAAAATCCTCATTTTCCATTTTTCATAGTGCATAATAACAATAAACAAAAAACTAAAATTTTAATTATCCTCCAATAATTAAATAATAACGCTATACATTATATACAATTGTAATATATTATTTCATTTTTAGCAACTGATTTTATTACTTTACACACATTTTATTTATCATTATTGTATTTTATTATATAATTTTTTTAACTAAATTACCATTTTACATGATGAGTATGGCTGAATATGATTTCCTATGCAAAAAGATTTTTTTTACAGCATTTTTTTTTCTTTCTTGTAAACAACTATCATTTTTAATTTCCTATAATTATTTTTTGTTCTTTTATAACATTGCAGCCCATGGTAAAAAAAAACCTCCACATCTAGACCATGCTACAATTAAAAAAATGTCAGGAACAAGAAATAAATAAATGTCATATTCCCTTTTGATTAATATCTTCTGACTTGTAGATTTTTCTGTTGAAACAAAGTGAAGAAAAAAATGACAAAACCAAAACAAAATGCTGTAAATGTGTGTAAAAATAATAAACCACAATTTTGGCTAAAAATTAAAAAAAAATTAAAATATCCATTTTATTATATAATTACATGTGACCTGTACAATTTTTTTTATTTTTTTTTTGGCTTTTATACACTTATTTTACTCTTTTGTAGTTAATTATTACACTTTACCAGTTTTGGTTATGCCCACACAGGAAGTAAATCGATAGGAAAAAAAGCATATCCGCTGCAATATCCGCATAAGTTACATGCAGATTTGACACAATTTTATTGTCGTTTTTCAGCGCAAATCCACATTGCAGCCCAATTTCAAATCGGATTGTGCACAGATTTTTATGAATCGTGTCAATGAGATTTGGTAAACATTTTAATAAGGTAGCAACCAAAAATTGTTCCCAAGCTTTACCCCCGCACTATTGTAAATTTACGGCACGGTGTTAAACTTCCTGCTCCTGTAACCGAGCAGGAGTAGGTCCAATATTGGCTGAAAGACACAGCTGTGGAATCCTGGAGAAAAGACAGAAGTAGCTTATTACCGCTTCTGTCTTCTCTTTTTTCTGGGTATATAAGGCTCAGTAAGCACTATACAGAAAACAGAAGAAAGGACACTGCCAATAGCTTTAGTAGGACTCGGCGATCACATGATAACCTGGTTTCTGCCGGAATAGCATAGCTGCTGGGTCCTAACAGACATGCCTGACATAGAATGGGGCTGCTTTCCCATGTAACTGGGGCTCCTATAGATTCCCCAGTTACAGTGGGAAAAGCTATTAACAAAAAAATGTATGGATTTTATGATCTCTTCGGGGGACAAATTATGTAAAAAATAAAAACATGTATAAAATAACTTCAATTAAAAAAAATTAAAGTTTCTACGACAATACATATCAAAACAATCAGTCCTTTCACATAAAAAACACATTTTATTACATACATATAAAAAATACACATATTAGGTATCCGCATGACAGTATTATTCTGGAGAATTCATTCAATAGATTTATTAGGTGTGAAACATGAGCAGAAAAAGATATAAACCAAAAAAAAAAATTGTATATTTTATAAATTTGGAAAGAAAAATAATATAAATTGTACCTGTAAAAGATACGCTTCCAAACTAGTGCTAAAAAATATATTACAATTTCTCCAACAGAAAACAAACTCTAATAAACCCATACCAGTAAAAACAAATAATAATAAAAAAAAAGTTATGGCTTCTTAAAAAAGAGAGGCAAAAGGAAAAAAAGGCCATTCCTTAGGGTGATCGCCATTGGGTTAAAGGGTTCATTTATTACTTTGATATTTATGACCTTTCTTTAGGAGGGGTTTTAAAACTTAACACTCCAAACCAACTATATGTAAACAGTGTATGGGGTGGAATAGCACATCTCCATACACTGCATAGTGGCAATTCCCAGGTACTGCAGTTCTACATCTATTGAGTTCTCGGCTGCAGGTTTCAACAATGCAGTGAACTGAACGCTGCTGTTCTGCTCCTTACACTATCTAGTGGCCATTCCCAGGTACTGCAGTTCTACACCTATTGAGCTCTTGGCTGCAGGTTTCAACAATGCAGTGAACTGAGCGCTGCTGTTCTGCTCCATACACTGTGTAAAGGCCATTCCCAGGTACTGCAGTTCTACATCTATTGAGTTTTCAGCTGCAGGTTTCAACAATGCAGTGAACTGAGTGCTGCTGTTCTGCTCTTTACACTATGTAGTGGCCATTCCCAGGTACTGCAGTTCTACATCTATTGAGCTCTTGGCTGCAGGTTTCAACAATGCAGTGAACCGAGTGCTGATGTTCTGCTGCATACACTATGTAATGGCCATTCCGAGGTACTGCAGTTCTACACCTATTGAGCTCTTAGCTGCAGGTTTCAACAATGCAATGAACTGAGCGCTGCTGTTCTGCTCCTTACAATTTGTAGTGGCCTTTCCCAGGTACTGCAGTTCTACATCTATTGAGCTCTTGGCTGCAGGTTTCAACTATGCAGTGAACTGAACGCTGCTGTTCTGCTCCATATACTATGTAGTGGCCATTCCTAGGTACTGCAGTTCTACACCTATTGAGCTCTTGGCTGCAGGTTTCAACAATGCAGGGAACTGAGCGCTGCTGTTCTGCTCCTTACACTGTGTAGTGGCCATTCCCAGGTACTGCAGTTCTACATCTATTGAGTTCTCAGCTGCAGGTTTCAACAATGCAGTGAACTGAGCGCTGCTGTTCTGCTCCATACACTGTTTATATTAGATTTCTGGAGCTGATAACAGCTGATCAATGTTGATGTTGGGTATCCAACCTCTTTAAGAGTTAGTAGTGGACAACTCCTTTAACGTTATTTCATAATTTGGTTAAAAAAATGATTGTTTATATCCAGAATCTGATTTTGGTATGAAATAAAGCCTGTATAATTAGAACAAAAAATATATAGTCCTGCTCATCGGTTTCCAATCATACAAACATGTTAGCGCTGCAGTCAATCACCGCCTGTGGCCAAAGATTGGCTGCAGCTCTTACATGGCAGTCTGGTCAGAAGAGAAATGATTTTGGACTTTTTTTGTTAACTCTTACTATTTGCATTTTATTTCTATATTTATTTGTGTTACATTTTTTCAGTGTTGTTTTTTTTTTTATTTAGTTTATTATTTTAGCAGTTAGGTCCAAAAAAAACCTTCTGATATTACGTGCTCATTCATAATTACAAATAGCAATTATATCGAGACATCTACGTAGAGTGCATTGGATGTCTTCCAAAATATTTTAATAATCAGTATACAAAAAAAACACATTTACCCCATAGAAGGGGCCGTACCTTACTGTATTTGACGTACTAATCACACGTAGTATAAATTGGGTTCAACTGGTTTGTTGGGTGAATTGGCAGAGCTAATGAGGACACTATGAGATCTTATTGGAGCACTTACTGCCCCAAGGATATATGTGCTGCGTTGCACCTGATGAAAAATTAGGAGACTTCAAAGCAGACGGGATTAGTGCTTTCACAGTGTTCAGAAATGGCCAAAGGGAAATTCACCAACTTATTACCCACATACAAGCTAATCCTCATATCTACAAAATAGAACTGGAGTCGTCCAAACCAAACATTGTAGGAAGCAGATTTTATATGTAGATGGCCAAAGCCAGGGACGCCATTTCATCAGTCAAAAACATGAGGAAAGAATCTCCAGCGCGGAAATAAATAAAAAATCAATATTTATTAGAAAATATTAACATTTATTTTGGGTAGAAAAACAGACAAAATTGCAGGTGGGGTCCCTGG
>VIAB01002813.1:53686-64406 GCA_009801035.1 Oophaga pumilio | reverse complement strand
ATAGAATATAATGCAGCCCCCTCATATAGTATAATGCAGCACCCCCATAGAATATAATGCATCTCCTCCATAGAATATAATGCAGCCCCCTTATATAGTATAATGTAGACCCTCCATAGAATACAATGTAGCCCTCCTCATATAGTATAATGTAGCCCCTTCATAGAGTATGATCCAATCATCCCTCATAGAATATAACATATATCATATAGCCCCCCATAGAATATAATGTAGCCCCCATAGAATATAATACAGCCCACCTCCCCTTAGAATATAATGTAGCCCCCATAGTATATAATACAGCCTCCCCATAGAATATAATGTACCCCCCATAGTATATTACACAGCCACATAGTATATAACACAGCCTCCACCATAGAATATAATGTATAATGTACTCCCAGAGTATATAACACAGCCACATAGTATATAACACAGCCTCCCCATAGAATATAATATACATCCCATAGTATATAACACAGCCCACATAGTATTAAGCACAGCCTCCCCATAGAATATAATATACCCCCATAGTATATAACACAGCCTCCCCATAGAATATGATATACCACCATAGTATATAACACAGCCCACATAGTATATAACACAGCCCACATAGTATATAGCACAGACCACATAGTATAGAGCACAGACCACATAGCATATAGCACAGCCCATATAGTATATAGCACAGCCCACATAGTATATAGCACAGCCCACATAGTATATGGCACAGCCACATAGTATATAGCACAGCCCACATAGTATATAGCACAGCCCACATAGTATATATCACAGCCCATACAGTATATATCACAGCCCACATAGTATATAGCACAGCCCATATAGTATATATCACAGCCACATAGTATATAGCACAGCCCACATAGTATATATCACAGCCACATAGTATATTGCACAGCCCACATAGTATATAGCACAGCCCACATAGTATATAGCACAGCCCACATAGTATATAACACAGCTCACATAGCATATAGCACAGCCCACATAGTATATATCACAGCCACATAGTATATAGCACAGCCCACATAGTACATAGTACAGCCCACATAGTATATTGAACAGCCACATAGTATATTGCACAGCCCACATAGTATATAGCACAGCCCACATAGTATAGTTATAATGAAAAAAAACAAAATAGCAAACCATAGGATACTGACTTATAATATAACTAAGAATTACTGGAGAAGAAAAAAGACTTTTTTCTTCTCCAGTAATTCTTAGCCCACATAGTATATAGCACAGCCCACATAGTATATAACACAGCCCACATAGTGCACTGCCTGCCATGCAGTGAGTGCACGATGACATCATCGTGCACCCGCAGTGTCAGAGGCAGAGGGGAATGATGGGAGAGGGAGCATCAGCTGATGCTCTCTCCTCCATCATTGCATTGTACTGTACCGGCAGACACAGGTATAGTTCAATGCGGCAGCAGCGGGGGAGTCGGTGCTGGTGGCAGGCGGGCCCCCCTGCCTCACAGGGGCCACATAGTGGCTGCATGATGTGCCACTAGCTGAGGGCCCCTGGGGGAGTGGGAGCCCTAGGCAGCTGCCTGGTCTGCCTGCCCCTAACGCCAGCCCTGCTTTTGGGTCTGTTCACTAAGCCAGTTGTGAATCCACCTAACCGTAGCCTTGTCCATTCCATAGTTGGTCAGTTTTTGAATAAGGATAGTATGAGATACATTGTCAAGTGCTCTGCTTATGTCAAGATATACTATATCTACTGCGTTTCCCTGATCCACCCTGAGGGGCACTATGGCACAGTGAAGAACACATCGGTGAATGGACTGAATATAGGGGACACCAGCAAGCATGTGGAAGAAGGTGCTTTGGTCATGTGACCAAAATAGAACTTTTGGGACTGAATGCAAAAATATTATGTGTGGTGAAAAACTAACACTGCACATCACCGTGAAAACATCATCCCCACAGTAAAACATAGTGGTTGCAGCATTATGCCGTGAGGAGACTTTTCTTCATCAGGAACAAGGAAGTTGGTCAGCGTTGATGAGAAAGTGGATGATGCTAAATACAGGGCAATCCTGGAAGAAAACCTGTTAGAAACTGCAAAAGACTTGAGACTGGGGCAGAGGTTCACCTTTAAGCAGGACAACGACCCTAAACATTCTGCTAGAGCTACAATGGATGGTTTATATCAAAGCATATACATGTGTGTAAATGGCTCTGTCAAAGTCCAGACTTAAATCTCACTAAGACTTGAAAATTGCTGTTCATGGGCATCTCCATCCAACCTCACTGAGCTAGAGTGAGTGTGCAAAGAAGAAGGTGGAAATAATGTCACCTTTAGATGAGCAAAGCTGGTAGAGATAGACCCCAAAAGATTGCAACAGTAATTGCAGCTAAAATACTGACTCAGGGGACTGAATATAAACGCATGTCACAATTTTCAGATTTAAATTTTTTAAATAATTAGAAAACCATGTATAATTTTGTTTACACTTCACAAATCCTTGCTACTTTGTGTATCTCATAAAATCCCGATAAAATACATACTGTATAAGTCTTTGGGTGTAACGTGAAAAAATGTGGATAAATTCACAGGGCATGAATGCTTCTTCAAGGCTCTGTATGTTTACTTTGCTCTGGAGTCTAGCGATAATAATACAAAATAAAATGCATTCAATTTGCATTGAATATAACATTTTGATGCAAATTTAATTTCTTGGACAAATTTGAACGAATTTAACAAATTAAATTTTGGCAAAGTCGCTCATCATTACTATACAATATTTAGTATATTGAGATTATTTAGTGGTAACAGATGGGTAAATGGGGCAAGTTGTAGGGTTTGCGCTTTGCTTCATGTTTCTAGCTTGACCTAACCCAGAATTCTCCGCCGTTCTTTGTTTCCTCCATCTTCATTTTCTGGGTATAGCTGACAATGTAATACACATTGTTCAGCTGATTATAATTAAAAATATCAGAATAAATTAAAGTCCTCAGCTTGACACGCAGAGCCATAACTTTGCCTTCAGACATTCCTCTCTAATTAGTTAATTAATCCTAATGCAAATTATAAGCAATAATTAGTCAGCCAAGCTTGACAGAAAAGTCTGCTGACTTCCAGCTGAAAATGATTTCAGAATCCAGTACAGATCGTCTTAAGGTGTCTTTTGTTTGATGGCTTCGCGTCTGTATTCTTCTGGAAGGGATGTGAATCGTGATGATTGCCGTTTGTTTTGAAGTCATTAAGTGTACACAGATTTGATAAACATCTGCATATTTAATTAAAATATGGAAAAGGAGGAATTTGCCGTTCAGATCAGCGACGTGAGCCATCCATCAACAAGCATGTTCTTTAATATGTTTAATAACGTCATTTTTTATTCTTCAAGATTGCAGGAGAACTAACTAAACAGAGGAAAATTGGACAACTTGACCTAAAAACATGGTGACTTTCTACCAGAATCAGCACCTCAAGTATTTTATTTGGGATTACAGTTTAGCTCTACTGAAATTAGTGGAGCTAAGCTGTATTACCACACTCAACCTATAGACTAGTGTGGCTTTGTTTTAGGAAGAAGCAGCTATATTTTTTAACTTTATACAATCCCCATGATTTAGTGCCAAATTGCGCATATGAAAAGTTACGTGTAACTAAATGGTCAGCTCAAAACAAACTTCAGAATTGAGACTGGTTTTAGAAGAGTTCCCTGATTTTCATCCTTTGACCCCCTCAACAAGAATCTGGACTGTGATGCAAGTGCTTCAAGAGTACTTACTGACCAGCGGAGCTAGCTAAACTTAACAAGCCATGGTGGGAAAAAGAGAATCAGAACCTAACAGCAAAGAGTGGAAAAATCTGGGTCAGAATCAAGTAAAGTCTATATGTGTAGTAGTGGTAGAGGTGATGGTCCGCTCCCTGACACTTTAGAGGATTAAATGTGTCTTTCTGAAGGTAGAACCCTCTGGGGCTACAGTTTAGCCTAGGTAGGGTTAACTGTAACAGCCGGCCAGTTGAGGGAGGGGAAACTGAGAGTTAGGCCGGGGTCACACTTACGAGAAACACACAGGAGTCTCGCACCTCAATACCCGGCACTGCCGCGGCACTCGGAGCCGCTTCGAATACATGCAGCCGCACAATCCAGTCCCGAGTGCCGGCGGCAGTGTTGGGTATTGTGGTGCGAGACTCGTGCGAGTTTCTCGCAAGTGTGTCCCCGGCCTTAGTGTTAAGTTCAGGAAGTGACAGTTAGTTGAGAGGAGTAATCAATAGTCTAAAAAAATTACTGCAATTACACATGTTTTGTTACACACAAGTTTATTTCCTTTGTGTGTATTGGAACAACACAAGAAAACAGAGGAAAAACAAAAGGAAATTGGACATTACCCCAAAAGTGGCCCGGACAAAATTGATTACACCCTCAACTTACTATTTGGTTGCACACCCTTTGGAATAAGTAACTGCTATAAATAGATTCCTATAACCATTAATAAGCTTAATACACCTCTCAACTGCAATTTTTGACCACTCCTCTTTTGAAGACTGTTCCAGGTCTCTCATATTTAAAGGTTACCTTCTCCAAACAGCAATTTTAAGATCTCTTCATAGGTGTTCAAAGGGATTTAGATCCAGACTCATTGCTGGCCACTTCAGAACTCTCTGGCACTTTGTTTCCATCCATTTCAGGGTTCTTCTTGAAGTTTGTTTCAGGTCGTTGTCCTGCTGGAAAACCCATGACCTGGGATGGAAACCTAGCTTTCTGATACTGGACACTACATTGCTACCCAAAATCAGTTGGTAATCTTCATTTTTCATGATGTCCACAGCCAAGACATCCAGTGTAAGAGGCAGCAAAACAAAATGAAAACATCTTTGAACCTCCACCATATTTGACTGTAGGTACTATGTTCTTCTCTTCATTCCATTTTCGATAAACAGTAGAATGATGTGCTTTATTAAAAAGCTCTATCTTGGACTCTCTGTCCTCGAGATGCTTTCCCAGGAGGATTTTGACTTACATACATTTTGGCAAACGGCGGTCTAGCTTTCTATATCTCTGTGTCAGCAGTGTTTTCCTCCTGGGTTTCCTGCCACAGTGTTTCATTTCATTCAAATGTCAACAGACAGTTTGCACTTACACTGATGCACTCTGAGCCTGCAGGACAGATTGAATTTCTTTGGAACTTGATTGGAGCTACTTATCCACCATTCGCACTACCCTACGTTGCAACCGTTCATCAATTTTTCGCTGCCGTCCATGTCCAGGGCATTTAGCTGCAGTGCAATGGGTGGTAAAGTTCTTGATTATGTTGCCCACAGTGGACAAAGGAACATTAAGATCTCTGAAGATCAACTTGTAACCTTGAGATACTTGATATTGTTTAACAATTTTGGTTCTCAAGTCATCAGACAGTTGTCTTCTACTCTTTCTATTCTCTTTGCTTATTATGGCACACCCAGACATACTATGCAAAGATTGAGTTAACGTCTCCCCTTTTTATCTGGTTTCAGGAGTGATTTCCATATTGCCATATTGCCCACACCTGTTTCACTGCACAGGTGATTTTGAATGAGCATCAAATGCTTGAAACAAAGTTGTGTGCACACAATTGTTGAAAGGTGACAACAATTTTGTCCAGCCCATTTTTGGAGTTTGTGTGAAATTATGTTCAATATGCCTGCTTTTTCCTCTAAATTTTGTGTTGTTGCAATACACCTAAAGGAAATAAACAAGTGTATAACAAAACATATGTAATTGCAATAATTCTTTGGAGAAATACTGCATTTTAACACTTTTGGCCATGACTGTATATTACAATATTGCATATTTTCATGTGTACTATTGATTTATGAAATCATTGCTAACCTCTTCATGACCAGAGGTATTTTAGTTTTTGGGTTTTGCTCCCATTCTTCCCACAGCCATAACTTTTTTATTTTTTGGTCAAAATGGCCATGTGAGCACTTGTTTTTGCTGGACAAGTTGTATTTTAAAGGACAGCATTGGTTTTAACATATTGTGTTCTGGAAAACAGGAAAAAAAATCCTAGTGCGGTGAAATTGCAAAAAAAGTGCAATTCCACAGTTGTCTTTTGGATTTTTTTTACCATGTTCAAGAAATGCTAAAACTGACCTGCAATTATAATTCTCCAGGTCGTTACAAGTTCACAGACACCAAACATGTCTAGATTCTTTTTTATTTAAGTGGTGAAAAAAAAATCCAAACTTTCGTAAAAAAAAAAAATTGTGCCATTTTCCGAGACCTGTAGTATCTCCATTTTCATGATATTGGGCTGGGTGAGGGCTTATATTTTGCTGACATTTTTATTGATACCATTGTGGTGTAGATACGATTTTTTGATCGCCCATTTTTGTATTTCATTGCAATGTAGTGACGACCAAAATAACGCAATTCTGACTTTTTGAATTTTTTTGTCATTTTTTGCCATTTAGCGATTGGGTTAATTCTTTCTTTATATTGAAAGATTGGACGATTCTGAACTCAGCGATACCAAATATGTGTGAGTATGATTTTTTTATTGTTATAGTTTGAATAGTGCAAATGGGTGGTGATTTGAACTTTTATATTTTTTAATTTTTAAAATATTTTTAAAAGCATTTTTTTACTTTTTGCATGCTCATGGGAGGCTAGAAGCTGCAGTACTTTGATCGGCTCTGCTACATACAGGCAATGATCAGATTGCCTGAATGTAGCAGAAATGCTCAATTGCTATAAGCGCCGACCACCGGACGGTGCTCATAGCAATTTGGCTATAACAACCATAGAGGCCTGCTCGAGACCTCTGGTTGTCATGCCAACCCATCTGTGACGGGGTCACCGATGGGTGGGATTTCCAGCACGCTTCCATAAAGCGCGAGTTAAATGCCGCTGTCAGAGATTGACAGCGGCATTTAATGGGTTAACAGCCACGGGTGGATCGCGATTTCATCCACAGCTGTTAGAGGCACATGTCAGCTGTTCAAAACAGCTGACATGTGCTGGAAAAGATGTGTACTCAGCGCCAGAGCCCACATCAAAAGGAGGGATTCTGACGTGGGCGTACTATTATGCCCAACATCGGAAAGGGGGTTAAAATTATGGTTACACTTTAAGAAATATGCCAGCACTTCTGTTTGGTTTCTGAACCTGTCCTATGAGTGGTCCACTGACGAGTTCCCCTTATTGGCCGGTAAACCGGACAACTTCCTTGAGACATAACAACTGTCCCATGAACTGGTTGTCCAAGACCTAGATATAGATGGACTATACTTAGTATTGGTCATCAATATCAGATCGATGTAGGTGCCAGGTGACGGCCACCCGGTGATGTGATATTGATGACCTATTCTAAGAATAATCAATATCTAGGTCCAGGGCTATTCCTTTTTCATAACTGTGCTTCAACGTGCACTATGAATGCACCGGGCAGCTTCTCTACCAGCACTACTGATAGAACAGTGGCCACTTTGAAAAGGAGACGAAATGAGGAGAAAACGGTGGATCGGTATGGCACCATATGGGCAGGCTTACATGAGAAGCATACGTAGATGCTATATTGGCTGGCGCTACTTTGTAGGCACTTTATGGTGGTATTGTTTTTGTATCTGGTTCAATGCTGTAGGTTAGTGTTGTGGTTTATGATTTAAGTAATTGTATCTAGGACATGATCAAATTGTTAAAAAAAAATCCGACACAGCCGACTGAATGACTTCCAATATGTTTATAATGTAGCTGATCAATGTAAAGGGTATAATTCTTGCATTCCTGCACAAAGATGTTTTATGGCCACATTTTGACTTCTCATGTTCCATACGGTGATTACTTTTAGGCACTAAAGAAAAAAAGCCCGAAAGGACAAGTCTTAGCGAGCTCGGTAACACGTCTCATTATATTCTTTACTTTTACCTTGACGTGTTGTAACTATATTAACATCATTTATGGCCTCTACATTGAGTGTCATATTTCACCTACTGTTGACAAGTCATAAATCAGCCGTGAACTATTACAAGGGTGTTAAAATGAAAGAAATGTTCCAAGATGCAAGGGTCCGTGCAACATTATGGTCTAAATCCCTTCATTTTACCCTAGTACACATACAGTGGATATAGAAAGTCTATACACTCTTGATAAAATACCAGGTTTTTTGGAATTTAAAACAAATTCATACCAAGGAGAATCATTCAGAACTTTCCCCAGCTTTAATGTCGCCCATAATCTGTACAAATACATTGGAAAAATTGTAAGTCTTTTCGGGTGTGCTGAAATGTAAAATCCCTCTTCATCTTCAGCTTTTTAGCAGAGGACTGAACGTTTTGTTGCAATTTGTAGCTGTTCATAATTCCCTCTACCTTATCTAAAGCCCTAGTTCCAGCTGCCAAAAAACATCCCCACAGCACAATGCTACTTCCACCACGCTTCATTGTGGGTATGGTATTCTTTTGTTGATGAACAGGCTTATGATCAAATAGTTTACCTAACCTTGGTCTCATCAGACTATAATATGTTTTTGCACCTGCTTTTGCCAGATGTTGTGTAGCTTTTGATAAAACATATTTGGGCTTGGATGCTTTTGTTTATGAGAAGAGGTTTCTGCCTTGCAGCTCTAGCTCACAGGCAAAACAAATGAAGAATATGGGAGATGGCTGTCATATGCAGTGCACAACAGTACTTGCCTGAAATTCCTACAGCTCCTTTTAAGCTGCTGTAGGCCTCTTTGCAGCTGCCAGTTCCAATTTTTCTCCTTGTATTTTCATCAAATTTTGAGGGACGTCCAGCGCTAGATAATGTCACTGTTGTGCCAAATTTAAGCCACTTCTTGATGTCTGTCTTCACAGAGCTCCATGATATTTAATGCCTGGGAAAAATGTTTTCTGCCATCTCATAATTCATAGCTTTCAACAATGACATTCCTTTGCTGTGTTGTAAGCTGTTTAAAGATCATGGCTTTTGCTGAAAAATGCAAGAAATTGTCTGGAAAACCGTACTGGAACAGCAGAACCTTCGATGGGGTTATTCAGAATGCCTGTAAATGGTGGCAGCTGGGCACTGACTACAATTTAAGATGAGGGTAAATGTTATACCACATCGCGACTTATAAAGTTGTGTTCCCATCAAGAGTTTTTGGGGACTTTTTGATGCTGCATATTTTTGTTGCTTCAAAAACATAGTACCTTCCAGTACCAGCAAAATGGATACAATTTATAGAAATCTCATGCCCACTGTACTTCTTTTTTACTTAATCACAAAAAGTGTATTGTCTAAATTTTATGTAACTTCCAAAATTACTGAAAAACCCAAAAAGAATCATGGGAAGCTTATAAACCATAAAAGTACAACATTTTATTCAGATTGATCTAAAATACATACATGGATAAAAAATACCAATACCAAATACCAATATGTGAAAAAATGCAGAGTCTACAGCACACAGCTATAACATATGCAAGAGTTTGCGCATGAATACACATAGATGGTTAAATGGTTAAGGTAACCGATTAAATTGCCAGCGGGAGACCATACCTGATATGAGCCCAGGCACCCCTGACGCGCGTTTCGCGTGTAGCTTGTTCACAAGTAACGCTCCCTTGTGAACAAGCTACACGCGAAACGCGCGTCAGGGGTGCCTGGGCTCATATCAGGTATGGTCTCCCGCTGGCAATTTTTTCACATATTGGTATTACAACATTATCTTTGCTTAGTGGAGGCTGCTTCAAGATCTTGTAATCGATCTGTATTTTTGAACCGCATGTATGTGCCTCTCTATACATATCTATGGCTGCATTTTAGACGTTGGTCTGCATTAGCCTATATATTATCTAGACTTTATATATACATGCGTATACAATATTTAATGACACATATGTCTATTTTGCTCATACCTGTTTCATGAGCCTGTCTTTTCTGCATATTTGCCCCCATTTGGATTTTTTATCCATGTATGTATTTTAGATCAATCTGAATAAAATTTTGTACTTTTATGGTTTATAAGCTTCCCATGATTCTTTTTGGGTTTTTCTTTTTTACTTAACATAAGCTGACCTACAACATGTCAATTTCCCTTACAGTTACACTGAGTTTTATGTGTGAATTTTTCCCTTAGAATTGCATTAGATATGGCATTTTTAGTGTGTTTCCGCAGCAGAAAACGCATGTAATCGACAAATAACTATCAATAAAGTTTTGTTAAAGCCAAATACCAGGATGTATCAAAACAAAGCAGCATTATTTAAAACATAATATACCTAAAGACATACCTAAAAGCAAAATAACAGCATAAAAAATGTGATAAAAATACATGCAAACAATGTGCATCCAAAAACACTGTGAACAAAGGCAAGTAACCTAATTTGCAAAACAGGTGCAGAAATGGATGAGTTACTTTGTACACTCGAGTACTATGGGTATGAAAAGGACGACTTAGTTTTCCAGCAATAGAATGACCCAAAGCATACGTCGAGATTGGAAAATAAAATTTTCAATGACAATGAAGTAGAGGTGCTGGATTGTCCCCACAGTCCCTGGACCTCAACCAATCTAACACTTGTGGGTAGAGATGAAGAAAAACCTGTATACATACCCAAGTGAGGCGACCAGTATGCACCAACTTTGGGAAGTATAGAGGAAACCTGGAATCAGATTTCGGTCGAGACATGTTTGAATCTGACCGAGAGCAGCCCGGAAGGATTCAGGCCAGGGGCGTAACTAGGAACGGCAGGGCCCCACAGCAAA
>VIAB01002813.1:36005-48039 GCA_009801035.1 Oophaga pumilio | reverse complement strand
ATACTCGGGTCGGCTTATACTCGAGTGTATACGGTAATTAAAAATGCTAGGTAGGTAGGCACAAGTAAATAAAGCAAAATGTGTATGCAAGTTACAGTACAGCTGTGGCTTGCACAGCTGTCAAATTGGATGAGTAAAACAATATTGCAAAAACAAACATGCAGAGTTTAATGTCAACATTTTTTTAACAAAATGTAACCCCTTTATCAAAAATGATCTAATAAAAAAGGCTAAATACAGTAAGTACATGACCACAAAGCCAGCACCTGCTCCATGGCACTGTATTTGTGCCATGGAGCACAAAAAAAGTTTATCATACACACATTTGTTAGGTTGATAGTTACAGAAAGAGGATCTTTCATCAAATTTTTCATGTTAGACACGGGACACAGAATGCAATAGTGGCTGCAAAGTACGATAAGTTGTGTTTTTTTTTTTATTTTGCCTCTCCGTTGTGAAGAAATTAGCAATCAAATTATTAGTACAAATAAGTTAACTATTTTAAGTCCAAGTGGGTATTATTAATTACAAGAATCTGCATAACTAATTACATGCTAAATAGATGCAAGTAAAATTTATGTATGAGATAGCCAAGATGATTGTCTATAAAATGATAAGTTTCACGTTCGACGCCGTAATGGATGGTGAGATATGGAGTCTGAAAGTCAAGAGTTCAAAACATTGTTACCCTTTTGCTTGTCAGTGTAGTTTTCACTGGTGGCGAGTGATTCCTTTGCCTTTATGAGTTGCCTAATCATAAACAAGCAGGAATACACAAGAAAATGAACACCCCCTTCCATAGTTTACATTTCTCCGTTTATGAGATGTAAAGATACAGAGCTGATCTCCTGGTCTCACTTCCTGCATGATTAGACAGTGCTGGGTATTGAGCACAGATGACTCACACATCTCAGAAAAGGTAGATGTGGAGTGAGGGGCAGGACAACTGAGTTTAACTTTGTCAAATTATAAACCCTCCGAGTCCTAACAGCTCTCCTTCTTTCGTAACATTGTCAGCTCCTCTATATTGCTCTGCTGCACTGTCTCTACCCATCACTGCCTGTTCAGCAGTCAGAGCTCAACTTGAAAGCTGAGGATGAACAATGTCATAGATTCCAACCAGATAAGCTGATGAGATATACAATACATTGAAAATCATAATTATACACATTGACCCTGAATAGATTATTAAGTTACCCTGATGCATTGCAATACATGTGTGTTGGTCTATTTCTGTTTGGAGGTGGGCAATGCTATGGGCTGGGATTATTATGGATGAGCCAGTTAGACCTTGTTGGGTTGGAGATGGACTCAAAAGCACCTTTCAAACTTCCTGCCAGTGTTTAGAAGACACAGCAGTAGTACAGAAAAAAGTCTTCATCAATCTAGAACACCATGACTGAACTGAAGGACAATCCTTCATCGAAGCATCGAAGTCTCCACTGCTTGATGGCAAAAAAAGGTCTTAAAGGGAACAGAATAATGAGAAGGTCCCTTTCTCACCTGACATAAACCCTAGTGAGCACTTGTGGCCCTTCTTACATGAGGGATTTATGGTGAAAGAGAACAGTCACCTCTTTGATCAGTGTCTGGGGCTGTGGTTGGGCTTACCCAAAAAGTTGATTGTCAACAGATGAAGAACGTGACAGACTCCATGGATGAAGCTTATGGCTATTACTGAGAAGAATGGCCGCTATATAATTATACTGGTCACATATTTATATATTTTTTCAATGCGATAACTGTATTACAGTAAGCATTGAAACGTCGGTCTAAAATTTTGAAAAACACTGAAGCAGCATACTTTGTGAAAAGCAAAATAAATGCAAGACTCAAAACTTTTGGCCATAACTGTAAACGCACATACTTCTTTAGGACCTCAGTTCTTCTACTTCCTAAAGTGAGTGCTCCTGAATAGTCATTTGAGTGATTGCTAGGAGTCTCAGGACCCCATCGATCTGCACCAAATATAAGAGCCTACAACATATAAAAACATCTTTTGAAAGTTTAGTTACACTTTTAAGTTATGACAACTAATTTCCTAGACTTGTCCAAAAAAGGCACTTTTTGGTGGCACTATGGTTGCCAGGAATGCTATATTGTGTATACTGAATGTACACTGAAAATGTAGTGTGTACTCAACCTTAAAGGCGCTCTTTCGATGTATGGCCACTATGGCAATTTTAACAAAGGAAAAAAAGTACCATCTTCGTATTCCGTGGTAGAGTTCAACATTAACCTTAGTGTTTAGATAGCAGAATTTCAGACTTTTGTTTTTATTACTTTATGTTTTAGTTTTAGAGATTATTTTTCCTTTTATACATCAGTGTCCAGCCTTTAATATACAATGTTATGTTTATGTTGACAACTATTAACAATGACACCAGATTGGGTAACATAGGAGAAAAGAAACGTATAACATTACAAAGGTGTCTTTGTGTCTTTATGATTCACATTTCCATAACATTCTAACTGCTTGGTGCAATGAAGAACATGTTGCGATTTCTACTATTTCTGGTCAACCTTCTCTTTAAGACCATGAAAATATTCTGCCCCCATAAAAATTATCCCAGGGACCACTGCTACTGAGAAGAGTTTCTGGAAAAATTTCCATATTTCCCATTTCCAGCTGCAGTTTACAATCTCATCTTTTGGAATCAAATAAAAAGTAATTTAAGGAACAGACAAATTGCCCAAAAAATAGATCATTTGATCAACATAGAAAATCGGGTGGTTTCTTTTTCCTTTTCATTTTACATGTGACAATTCTCATGAATGTACAAGCTGTATGGGCGGCGGATAATTGTTGGCATTCTTGTTCATTAGGATAAAGTTCGCATTATTCTCGACAGCACATCTGCCGCTAACTATAGACCTGTCTCTAATCTTCCCTTCTTCTCTAAACTCCTGGAACGCCTGGTCCACACCCGTCTTATCCGCTATCTCTCACATAACTCTCTTCTCGACCCTCTTCAATCTGGTTTCCGCTCTTTACACTCTACTGAAACTGCCCTCACTAAAGTCTCTAATGATCTACTGACTGCTAAATCTAATGGTCACTACTCCATGCTAATTCTCTTGGATCTCTCCGCAGCATTCGACACTGTGGACCATCAGCTCCTCCTCACTATGCTCCGCTCCATCGGCCTCAAGGACACTGTTCTCTCCTGGTTCTCCTCCTATCTCTCTGACCGTTCCTTCACTGTATCTTTTGCTGGTTCCTCCTCCTCTCATCTTCCCCTTACTGTTGGGGTTCCTCAAGGATCAGTCCTAGGCCCCCTCCTCTTCTCTTTGTATACTGCACCTATTGGACAAACAATCAGTAGATTTGGTTACCAGTACCTTCTCTATGCTGATGACACCCAATTATACACTTCTTCACCCGTTATCATGCCTGCCTTTTTGGAAAACACCGGTGATTGTCTTACCGCTGTCTCCTGCATCATGTCCTCCCTCTATCTGAAACTGAACCTGTCAAAAACTCAACTCCTTCGTGTTTCCTCCCTCTACTAACCTACCTATGCCCGATATTGCAATTTCCATGTGTGGTTCCACCATTACTCCCCAGCAACATGCGGAGCAGCTGGGTCAGGAGTTGAAGAGAATGATAAATGCAGGGACAAGAGACTTCCTGTTACTATATAGAGCAGAGAAAACAGAAGATTTATCGGAGTAGAAAGACAAAATGAGCAATTGTAAGTGCACAGTGCTGTATAATATGATGATTGCAATATATTAAGAGAATAAAAATATGGATGGCAGTGCTTCTTTAAGTTTTATGTTTGTTGGTGCCATATTCTGGACTGTTTCTTAGTCTTCTGACTGAGCTCTGATGAGATGGGAGTGCTGCTTTAAAGTAGAGTAATCTTGTAGCAAAAAGTAGAATAGGATAGAGAATAGTTGTATCATAAAGTCGAGTAGGCTGTCAGAAAAAAAGTAAATTTATGAAAGTTGGACAATAAAGATTGAATTTTGGATAGATTAAAGAATAATACTAGAGTAGTGTAGCATAACAATTAAACCCCTAATCAACATTATTATGGTTTATGCATATCTGTGCAAACAAAATACCTATATATCAGATAAATAGCAACTCGATCAAAATATTAGATATAAAGAGGCCAATGAGTCATGCTATATCAAAAGAACTGTTTACATTTTATTACAAAAAAATGTTAAAATCAGGAGACAAAACATACGCATACAAATACATATAATAATTTTAGCAAAGAAGTAACACAAAGTGAAACTAGTGACACAAGAACCAGAGTAAATAGCGCAGGGAGTGCTATCTATATAAATAGCCCATAGAGCAATGTCTGCACAGTCATCAAAATATTGTCACCATCTGTCAAGTAATTCAAGTGACTATACCCATAGTAAATATATCATTCAAGTGCGGCATTTAAAGAAAATAGGCTGCAGCAGTATACAGTAATTAGTGTAGGTTCGACCCACGCTGCATACCCTCATTGATGCCCGCATTGCAAGAAATGGAACAATATCCGCCATAATCTATAATAGCAGCAGTGGACACTCTAGTGAGAGTTAGTAAATATATCTCTGTATATATCAAATGTAGCAGTCATTACTCATAGTTGTAGATAGGCTAGCACTCCTGTGCGCCAACCCCAATGCATGTTTCACTAAACCATAGCTTCCTCGGGGGCGTGGTCTTTCCTCTGCATTATCCCTCTATTTATGTCTAGGACCTGCGGTCAGCTGACCGAGTGAGGCCAATCACGTCGCTGTATTCGGCACAAGTGCAGTAACACCTGTAAGGTCCTATTAGTGTGCATCCGTCCATCAGCCCGGCACAGTCACGTGGGAAAGCTGGCGCATAGGTTCACAATAGGCAGGTAAATTTCCCCAATAGGCAGCATAGGTCCCCAATAGGCAGGTAAATGTCCCCAATAGGCAGGTAAATGTCCCTAATAGGCAGAATAGGTCCCCAATAGGCAGGTAAATGTCCCCAATAAGCAGGTAAATGTCCCCAATAGGCAGCATATTTCCCCAATAGTCAGGTAAATGTCCCCAATAGGCAGCATAGGTCCCCAATAGGTAGGTAAATGTCCCCAATAGGCAGGAAAATGTCCCCAATAGGCAGAATAGGTCTACAATAGGCAGCATAGGTCCCCAATAGGACCTATGTCCCTCGCTGCTCTGAAGAGGTGCCCGCTCAACTCCATCTTCTTCTGGCGCAGGCAGCGTGATGTCATCAGGCTGCACAGGCGGCGTGATGACAATCACATCATCTGTGCTGCATACGGAGGGCTGCAAGTCTTCCGGGTGGCAGCGCTTCGCCTTTCCTTGCTGCCTCATCATTCCGCCAGTGATTACAGGGCCCACCGGCATTGAACTGTAGTGAAGCTCAATGTCGGCCTGGCCCAGAGCCGGTGTAGCTGAGGTAGGAGGAACAGCTGCTCGTGGCCCCTTGAGACGGGTCGGATAAATGTCCTCGGCTGGCCTCATGTGGTCCGCGGGCCGTAGTTTGGGAGCCCTGGTATATGGTAGTTGCAAAGAGCAGTTGAATAGTAGACAAGCATTGTAGAGTAGAATATAGTCATTGAGCTGTACAGAGTATATTGACTTGTGGAATATAGTAAAGAAAAGTAGACATGTAAGTTTTGCTTCAAGCAAAATAGAGTACATATTAGAAGATATAAATTAGGGAAGACTCAAAGAATGATGTAAAGTAAATCAGAAAGTTATAGATTTGAAGAATAATGTAGCATTCTAAAGACTTTCAGGCTAAAGTAGAGTTAACAAGCTGCTGGAATAATACTTATTATTCTATATATTGCATCAACTACTTTTTGCTACTGTTTAATAGCACATGAGTTTCTGTCTCCAGCAATAGTGTTATATTGCCAGTAAAGCACTGTAAGAAAAAAACAAAAAACAGGAAGTTCCTGTTCACTCACTGTGCGTGAGTGCCTGTGCGTGTCTGTGTATGTAGCTGGAGCAAACTTTACTTCCATTTTTGCAAGCTGGCAGACAAGATGCTAAGATCCTAGGCTATAAGAAATACCAGTTGCAAGCTGTGTTATCTTTGTTCCTGAATAAATGTATATTCACGGTTGAACAGCTGGACAGTACAGAGATTAATCCACTAGCAACCCAAGTGTTCTAGAAAATAAGTGATCGAAGTAGAATAAAACAAAATAGAGAAAAGTTTGTAGAATGCGGTAATCTTGTGGACGAGCATAAAATAAAGAAGACTTTTAATGTACAATTTTTGAGTACAGCGGACTTGTGAAGGACAAGAGACTGGCAAAGTAAATCACAGAGAAAAGTAGGTTTGTAGAAGAAAGTAGAATAGGATTGTGGAGCAAACCAGAATCCAAGACGCACAGAATGATAGAGCAGTCTTGTAGAGGATTGGAAAGTACAGTAGACTGGACCTGCACAATAAACACACAAAATTGAATAAAATTGAAGAGTTGAGCAGCACAAAGAAAACTTCCAGGGAAGTTTAGCGTAAAGGAGCCTTGAGCAAGAATGCAAAAGTAAAGAGACCAAATAAATGAAATACTATTCAAAAGAAAAGACAAATATAGTAAATGGGACTGCATTGCTAATATGAACAATTACGTGATAGGTCACAGACATTTACATTAGTATCAGACGGTAGAGAAGAGACAGAAAAAAGGTGTAGGAGGGAATCTTGTATAAAAAATTCTAATTTTATTTAATGTAAGTAAAATTATTACCATTACACAAGATGCTTCAAAAATGGAATACTCAATAGACCTTGCGACAATACATGAAAGATCCACTGTGATTTTACGATGTTATAACTATTTGACCTCTGATATTGATTAATTTATGGCACCATTATATTTACTTGATTAGGTATGGGCTTGTTTATTGGGGTTTACATTGACCGTTTGTTCACTATTAATTGCTGACACCCCCTTTTTGTTGTCTACTTCTTTTTTCAGGCTTTAACTCATGTTTTCATTCCATGATGTAATTACAAACAAAATGAATATTTCAACAATTAATCACTAGTAGAAATGAGCGACTTTGCCTCCGGGAGGGTCGAGTTGGGTTTCGGGCCACCCGACTTTACCAAAAGTCGAGTCGAACGAAATCGGCCGACTATCAACAAAAGTCGGAGTTCCGACAGAAACCCGACCGAAACCCAATGCAAGTCTCTCTCCCTCTCTCCTTTCCGGGCATGCTCACACTGCATTTCTCCAGTTCAAAAGTTCAAGATGGATCCATCTAAAAACTGGATCCGCTGGCATCAGTTTTTTACAATCTGCACTGCATCCGTATTTTTACAACTTGGACCGATTGTGCCTGATTGCAAGAAACGGATGTGTGAAAGTAGCCTAACTGCAAGCATTCTGGAAAGTCCGACTTTGGCGCTCGTTTTGCCGACCGCATCGCCGACTTCGCTCTATGGTCGGGTTTCGTTCGGCGAAACCCGATTTTGGCAAAAGTGGGCGACTTATGAATCTGGCCGACCTGTTTCGCTCAACTCTAATCACTAGTATTGTTCTATTTTGGGACTACGTAGAGGGAGGTAGACAAGTGGGTATTCTGCATGGATTTGAGCATATAGATCAAGCACTTTATAGGCAGATTTTTTAGTAATACTGTTATTTTTATTTTTTTGCAGAATAAAGATTATGTTGATTTTTATTATACAGTTGATCTGGCTTTATACATTTCATTCAATGGTGATTGTAAAGTAAAGTGGACTTTTAAGGTAAGATTGCACAGTAAAGTGGCGTTGAGTGCAGCATCATTTCATAATTTATTTATGGTTAGATACTCTACTTTGATGACTTCTGAGATCATCCTAAGTTCATGTCAAACTTTTATCCAGGTGTTTTCCCAAAGTTTGATCAGTGTTTGCACGTGTAACCTCCTTTTCAACAAAAACTTGACTGTGTTTTTTTGCCTTGGGGCCTCCAGACTCCTTTGTACCACCTGCATGAATCCTAACGTGAGTCAAATAATGTCAATCACGTATCTGAAAGAACAAGAGTTTTGCTTCAAACTTTATCCTTCTGTTTATATTTCTAATCCTGTGACAACCATATTTCAATTAACAACCGACTGTACTGATAGTCAAAGACGTGGCACAATGGCCTGACCTGTGTCTTTGGTAGTTGTGGCTGTCTTCTCTAAAGGATAGATAATTGGGTCAAATGGTACTTAGCGTGGTACCCACCTCAACTTTTTTGCTGAAAGTGGGAAGAGAAGGAATTTAGGTCTCAAAATTTAGGTGGGGATGCAACAAGCCGGGTTCCTAAGAAGAGGATCTTCATCTTGCAGTGGAACCTCCGATCCACTGGTTATTAAAAGGAGGTGAGAACAGAACTTCTCATCAGTTAACACTACTTTTTATTCCAACAAAATATATAAAAAATTGTAATTTTTAAGAAAATTAATGAGAATTCTCCTTTTGTACCTAAAGTTCAATTTCACTGATGTAAAACTCTTGAACCATCATCCTACTATCCTTAGCTGCAAGTAGTTTTTGCGTAATTGTTACATTCTGCCTTGAGACGGTCAATGAGCGTGATGAAAAGACATCAGGAGCCGTGTAGACGGATCGTGATTGATGCATTACCCTTCTTTTATTCAAGGGCTATAAAATCTCCATGAGGTTGCATTTTAGCCTCATTACTTTTAATACAATTAGTAGAGAAATCCATTCCCGGTGCAAATTTCACAACAGTTATTTTTTGCTTTGTGCACCTGCTGGCAACAATTAGATCACATAACAAGATCATTTCATGCTCTATAACTAATGATGATGTTTCTGTGACTTGGATCTTGGAGACCAAAATGGTGCATGACAATTCAAGTAAGCAGAGCATATAGGTTTATCTGCTGATCATGAATAAGCCTAATATTAGGCAGAAAGTGAACAGTCAGTTCTTAAAGTTGATGTGTTGGAAGCAAAACAAATGGCCAAGATGAATGATCTTAGGGTCTTTGACAAGGGCTAAGTTGTGATGTCAAGATGACTGGGTCGGAGAAACTCCAAAATGCTTATGATATTCCCAGTATGTATTACCTACAACGGAAATATAGAGAAGCACAACTGGTAAATCACCAATAAAATCATGGGAACCTAAGGGTCAATGATGGGTTTGGGAAGAAACGATCATCTTGACCAATCTGATACCACACAAGAGTTGCTATAGTACAAAAAGCTGAAAAGCTTTGATAGAAAGATGTCATGACATCCAGAGCATCACATCTATAATAGAAAGGAATCAGAACACACAGTGCATCGCAGCTATGATAGAAAGGGACCAGGACATCCAGATCATCACAGCTATGATAGAAAGTGTTCAGGAAATCCAGGTTATCGCAGTTATGATAGACAGCGATCTGAACACACATCGCAGCTATGATAGAAAGGGAGAGGAACTTCCAAATTATCACAGCTATGATAGAAAGGGATAAGAACTTCCAAATTATCACAGCTATGATAAAAAGGGATAAGGACACCCAGATTATCACAGCTATGCTAGAAAGGGATAAGGACATCCAGATTATCACAGCTATGCTAGAAAGGGATAAGGACATCCAAATTATCACAGCTATGCTAGAAAGGGATAAGGACATCCAAATTATCACAGCTATGCTAGAAAGAGATAAGGACATCCAGATTATCACAGCTGTGATAGAAAGGGATAAGGACATCCAGATTATCACAGCTGTGATTGAAACGGATATCATTCTCTGCTCATTCTTCTCAACCCTTCTGCAGCTTTCGACACTGTTGACCACCATCTCCTACTCTCTAGGCACCAGTCACTAGGCATTAAGGATACTGCCCTCTCCTGGTTCTCTTCCTATATTTCTGACTGCTCCTTCAGTGTTTTGTTCGCTGGCTCCACTTCATCTCCTCTTCCTCTCACTGTAGGGGTACCTCAGGGCTCAGTCCTTGGCCCACTTCTCTCTCTACACGGCCCCAATTGAACAGACCATCAGCAGATTTGACTTTCAATACCATCTTTATGCCGATGACACACAGCTATTATTATTATTATACATTTTTTATAGCGCCATTTATTCCATGGCGCTTTACATGTGAAAGGGGGAAATATAGACAAGTACAATAAATATGAGCAAAACAAGGCACACACAGGTACAGAAGGCGAGAGGACCCTGCCCGTGAGGGCTCACAGTCTACGGGGGATTGGTGAGGATACACTAGGAGAGGGTAGAGCTGGTCGTGTGGCGGTTCAGCAGACGGAGCATCACAGCAGGTTGTAGGCTTGTCGGAAGAGGTGAGTTTTCAGGTTCCGTTTGAAGGTTTCCGAGGTAGGCGAAAGCCTGATGTGTTGGGGTAGAGAGTTCCAGAGTATAGGGGAAGCATGGGAGAAGTCTTGTATGCAATTGTGGAAAGAAGAGATAAGAGGGGAGTAGAGAAGGAGATCTTGATAGGATCGAAGGTTTTGTGTAGGTACGTACCGGGAGACCATGTCACAGATGTATGGAGGAGACAGGTTGTGGATGGCTTTGTATGTCATAGTCATCTTATTTTGCTTTAATTATTGTATTGTTAACGTTGTTACTTATGACTTGTGGTTTGAAACTGTTAAACTGTAAAGCACTACAGAATATGTTGGCGCTATATAAATAAAGATTATTATTATTATAGTTAGGGTTTTGAATTGGAGCCTCTGGACAATAGGAAGCCAGTGGAGGGCTTGGCATAGAGGAGAGGCTGGGGAATAATGGGGAGACAGGTGGATTAGTCGGGCAGCAGAGATTAGGATGGATTGGAGTGGTGCCAGAGTGCTAGAGGGGAGGCCAGAGAGTAGGAGGTTGCAATAGTTGAGGTGGGAGATGATGAGGGTGTGCACTAGTGTTTTTGTGGTTTCATGGTCAAGGAATGCATGGATCTGGGCAATATTTTTGAGTTTTAGTTGGCAGGAGGAGCCAAGGGCTTGGATATGTGACTTAAAAGAGAGGGCAGAGTCAAGGATCACCCCGAGGCACCGAGCATGTGGGACTGGGGAAAGTGAGCAGCCATTGACATTGATAGATAGGTTTGATGGACGGGTAGTGAGGTGGAGGAAAGATGATGAATTCTGTTTTGTCCATGTTCAGTTTTAGAAAGTGAGCAGAAAAGAAAGCTGAAATAGACAGATATTGTGGGATTTTGGTCAGTAAGGAGGTAAGGTCAGGTCCAAATAGGTAGATCTGCGTGTCATCGGCATAGAGATGATACTGCAAACCATGGAATTCTATGAGCTGTCCCAGGCCGAAGATGTAGATGGAGAAGAGTAGGGGTCCTAGAACTGATCCTTGGGGAACACCGACAGACAGGGTCCGAGGTGAGGAGGTGGTGTGGGAGAAGGAGTCACTGAATGTTCGGTCTGTTAGATATGATGAGATCCAGGATAGGGCCAAGCCTGTGATGCCAAGAGATGAGAGAATCTGAAGCAAGAGGGAATGGTCCACAGTGTCGAAGGCAGAAGACAGAGTAGTGTCGCTTAAGATTGGTAGGGTTTCAACCACTGAGTCTCCCAACAATCCTAAAATAGGGCTCTTAAATGGAGTGGTGGTGAACAATTGCCCGAGAAAACCGAGTGCTGTTTTCGGCTATCTCTGGCAGTCCCATTGAACATTAATGGAGTGATGGCAATATGTATTTTAAAAAGGACACTTCTGCGCCCCATTCTTTTGATTGGAGGGATCCCACAACAATCAGAAATGTATCACCTATTTTGTTGATAAGTAAGAATTTTCAGTGTCGGAAATAAACCTTTATCCAAGAGGGAAGAACAGACGATTGGGGGTCTTTCTATTGTCTACGGGACATGATTGTGTATGGCCATTGTGACGCCAGCGTTTCCTTTAAAGGATAAGTCATATCATTTTTCCATTATTCTGTACAAACTGCAAGAAGCAGAGTTTTGTTTGTCCTATCCCACTATTATTATTATTATTATTATTATTGCCATTAATTATTTCTGTTTTATCATTGTTATTTTCATGATTTTTGTATTATTATTAGTTGTATTATTTTTATATTTAAAATTGACATTTT
>VIAB01002812.1:59521-75198 GCA_009801035.1 Oophaga pumilio | reverse complement strand
TGGTCGCCGAGTATCTCAGCATGCTAGAAGACCGCAAGTATCTCCCCGTTGGCTGTGTCACGTTCCAGGTGAATACAGACTAAAAGTATATCTATAGTAAAGAAGGGCTGCTGACACCCCCTGAAAACAAGAGCAGGCCGGAAGCCCCCTGTTTGGAGTAAAGCAGTAGTGAGCATGTGCGACCATCTGTCCTATAGATGGGAATGGACCAGTGGTAGCACATGCTCACTACCTCTCCAGTCATGCAGGAGACTTGAGCACCCTGTTCTTGTGATTAGTGGGTGTCAGACCCCCAGTGATCATACATTTATCTCCTTTCCTGTGGATCAGAGATTTGTGTCCTTTATCGGGGACAATCCCTTTAAGTTTTGATAAAACCAGACAGACCCCTCTCCCTTTGTTTTTGATGACGAGTTGTAAAGATGTGATTGTCCTCCGCAGAATATTTCCTCCAATGTCTTGGAAGAGTCTGCAGTGTCGGACGACGTGGTGTCTCCGGACGAAGAAGGGATTTGCTCAGGGAAATACTTCACAGAGGCCGGACTGGTCGGACTTCTGGAACAGGCGGCGGCGTCATTCTCAATGGTAATGAAGTTTCATTTAATGACAGTTAATTGCTAACGAGTTTTTCACTCGTCTTCCACACCGCAAGTAACATTATCACAAAACGAGCTGAGCAGGAGGAGCGCGCGTCGTGGTAGCGGATTCATCTCCTTGGCCTCCTCGTTCGGGGAAATGTTAATTCACTCTAAATGCAGGAAAAGAGGCACTGCTCTTATCTGATCACAGCAGGGAGAAAAGCGATGTTCTGGTAAATCACCCGGCGCTGTCCTGTGCACATAATGTATCCACTCTTCTTAAAGGAGAACTTACATTTTTAGATACCAGATAAATGCAGAGTTCATAGGTCAAGTGTTGGTGCAAATTAAAGAAACCTCTTAAATCACAAAAAAAATGCCTTGTAGTGCAAAACTGTAAATGCAGGACTAGAATGAGGGGGATGGAGCTGCAGCTTCTTTCTTTTCCTGTGACACAACCGGCTGTGAGAGTGGAGGAGGATCAACAGGGTGGAGACATCCCCTTATCCCTTCCCAGAGCAAGTTATCTCACAGAGAAAGAGGGAACCTGCAGCTGTAGGAGCTGAGAGGAGCTGCTCAGAAAGACATCTGCTCCTCCTCTCCTCTCACAGAGAAAGAGGGAACCTGCAGCTGTAGGGGCTGAGAGGCGGAGCTGCTCAGGAAGACATCTGCTCCTCCTCCTCTCACAGAGAAAGAGGGAACCTGCAGCTGTAGGGGCTGAGAGGAGGAGCTGCTCAGGAAGACATCTGTTCCTCCTCTCCTCTCACAGAGAAAGAGGGAATCTGCAGCTGTGAGAGTGGAGCACTAAGAGCAGGTGTCTTCCTGAGTAGCTCCTCCTTATCTGATCTTACAGCTGCAGTTTCCCTCTTCTGCTGCTGCTCCTTTCTCTTTCACAGAGAAAGAGGGAACCTGCAGCTGTAGGGGCTGAGAGGAGGAGCTACTCAGGAAGACCTCTGCTCCTCCTCTCACAGAGAAAGGGAACCTGCAGCTGTAGGAGCTGAGAGGAGCTGTTCAGGAAGACATCTACTCCTCTTCCTCCCACAGAGAAAAAGGGAACCTGCAGCTGTAGGGGCTGAGATGAGGAGCTGATCAGGACGACATCTGCTCCTCCTCCTCTCACAGAGAAAGAGGGAACCTGCAGCTGTAGGGGCTGAGAGGAGGAGCTTCTCAGAAAGACATCTGCTCCTCCTCCCCTCAGAGAGAAAGAGGGAACCTGCAGCTGTAGGAGCTGAGAGGAGAAGCTGCTCAGGAAGACATCTGCTCCTCCTCCTCCTCTCTCACAGAGAAAGAGGGAACCTGCAGCTGAAGGAGCTGAGAGGAGGAGCTGCTCATGAAGACATTTGATTGGCTCAGAGCACACAGCCCAGCGATGACATTACAGCAGTCATGACCATACACCGCGTCTCTTCCCCCTTACTCATTCTCGCTGGTTAATGACTCTCTTTCAGGCTGGAATGTATGAGGCCGTGAACGACGTCTACAAAGTCCTCATCCCCATCCATGAAGCCAACAGGGACGCCAAGAAGCTGTGTGCAATTCACGGTAAACTGCAGGAAGCGTTCAGCAAGATCGTCCACCAGGTAACGAGAGAACTGACCAATTCAGTGACCGTGCACCCCACAATTACCCCCCCAGTAATCATGTGACCTCAATACTAATAAGACATTCTGAATTGCCACATAGCGCCCCCTAGTGCACGTTACGTGTAATGCAGGGCACATATTTATTCTGATTACCTCTTTAAATATATAATATATACAATATCTGCCGAAAATGAAGGCGTCTCGTACATCCACCCTGACATTTTACAGCAAGGCAGTGCAGGTCTAAGATGAGGAGCGCGTGGTTAATTTCCTTTTTGCACTGACCTATCATGTAATGTTTTTTTTGTTTTTTTGGCGCAGGGTAAGAGGAGGCATCCGGTGCACTACAATTCCCAGAATGCATTGCCTGAGCCTTGGTCACATTGGCTGTATTTAGAGGTGCAGATGCTGTATGCTGGGAGTTGTAGTCCTGCAGCGGTTGCCTCCACCTATGAGTGTGCACTGTTGACGCTGTTTTTTATCTCCTTGTTACACAGAGTACTGGCTGGGAGGTAGGTAACGTACAGTCAGTAAAGACCTCTAATAGTCTGAGCCCCCTGCAATGCTTGACCCACATGTGCTAGCGGTGGGCTGTGTGCCGTGACCTGATCCATTAACCAGACACATTGCACCCTCTGGTCATGGTAAAGTCCAGCTAGACCTAGTGCATGACGTTCACACCGTGACACTAATAAGTGACCATCATGTCACTCTCATCATCCTCCTCCAGAAGTAGTGCTCTCTCCATCAACACCTGTCTCAACCCCTCCCCCCCCTGCACCTCCTAAATCAAGGGGTCGATTCAGCACTTTTTTATTTTTTATCTAGTGACTGTACCAGCAGAATAGTGATTGCAGCTCTGGAGTATAAAACAGAATGTAACTCAGGATCAGTAATGTATGTACACAGTGACTGCACCAGCAGAATAGTGATTGCAGCTCTGGAGTGTAACACAGGATGTAACTCAGGATCAGTAATGTAATGTATGTACACAGTGACTGCACCAGCAGAATAGTGAGTGCAGCTCTGGAGTATAATACAGGATAAGTAAAGTCGTTAAAATCTGAGAAGAAAGTTTAGTGAATGAAATCAGATATTGGCATTTACAGACTGTTTCCACACTATTTGTGACTTTTTTTTTCTTTTTTTTTAACTTTTGGTCTATTAATTCCTTTCAGGCAGATTATTTAGGCCTGACCTAAGTTTAGCTAAATCGACCCCTGAACTTGATGTCCTCCCGTGTTTAGTTCCTCCTGCATGCCAACACCCATCATCACCTTACGTTGCTTTATCTGAGAGGTATGGGATCTGTGGCCTGCTTAGCAGTTGTGGACCCCAAGTACTTGCTGGCACTTGTAGTTCGACAGCGTCTGGTCAGCCACCGATCGTTTACCTTCGCTTTTCATGCATGTCGCTTGTACTTAACACTTTCCTCTCCATCCTAACCCCTGTGGCCTCTGCATCGCCTTCCCCTCCCGGCACCACGTCTCCATCATTGCACTTGTACGTTTTCCAGTTGAATATTTTGTTTTTCTCCATTTTAGTTTTTGGACGAACCCTAATTAAAATAATTTCTGTTTTTGTTTTTTCCCGCCCTTCACCCACTGTCTCCCCCCGGTTGCTGACCCTTCTGTCCCCACTTTTTACTCTTGTCTGTTGTGGTAAGTTCCATCTCCTGGATAATTAGTTTTATGTCTCATTTAACTTCAGCCAAGAGAAAAAAACGATAATTAACGATTGACCCTTAGTTTGCCGGAAGGTTGTGAGAGATTTTGAATTGGATGTAACTTTAAAAAGAATAATTAAATTAAAATGCCCCACTTTAGTGAACTGTAACTTTTCCCACTTACAGTTTTCTATGTTGGGTGTAAGGAATGACCCGGCCGCCGGCGCTGCCTCTCCCTGTGTGATGATGTGGATGACCCCCTTTCCCCTCCAGCCCCCCGCAGCACTGACGAGAGGGGCTCACCGTGCGTTATATAACCATATGGTGGCTGTGCGCTATCTCTCGGCTCTGTTAACGGCTCTGCGGTGTAATCTCCTCTCTCATGCTGCCCTATTATTTTTTTTCCCACTGGAAAATAATAGGTTAATCAGCGCTTTAGTTTCCTGTAATCCTCTGTGCTGCTGTGCGCGCCCGTCCACTCTGGTCCCCTATAGTCATCACATTGACCCCCCACACACACACACACACTGTAGAGATATTTGTCATTCCCGGGGCAAGGCCCTCACATCAGACTCCAGTCTGTCAGAGCTTGCTGGGAGTTGTAGTTCTTCAACGCTTCTAGTTGACTTTGCAGAATGGAGGCTGTCATCATTAATTCACCCTTTCTGCAGCCGCCTAGTCTAACATGGATGATGAGTGATTATATGCAAACACTTTTGCAACCAGCATTTTAATGCTTAAAAAAAAATGTATATATATTTAACTGTTCCGTGTATACAGCTTCTATGCAAACCTATGCGTCTCCATGGTTGCAGGCTACAATCAAACCCCGCGTGTATCCTGATCTTGCAGTCTATCTGTCTCCGAGGTAGTGATTGTAGGATCAGACGGCGCAGAGCTGCTTTGTAGTCTGTAACCATGGAGACGCATAGAGGCTGTGTACACAAAACGGTAAGATTTCAGGATATTTGCAAAGTGACTTTTCTTTTGTTTTTGCATATATGATCTGTATAGAATATCTTCAATCCATTGGATCTGTTAAAAATAAAAAAAGATTGCAAAAGTATTCATACCCTTTAAATAAAAGTTTGGTTCAACTGATTTGAGTGCAGCGGACGCAGCATTTATAATTAGTGAGTGCACTTGAATCACGGCTCCATTTTTGCTGCCAGAGTGCAGCAGAGCGGAGTATTTCTTGCTAAATCGCGGCAAAACTGCATAATTTTGCGTGAATTTTGCATAAAAATCCGGTGGTCCGACCACAGCCAGTGGTCGCCGCCTACATTTCCTAATGTCATCAGTGGTCTTATTGATTCTGGGCTTTTCTCACCTTGCACTGACCTTGAGTAATTTCATATTACTTTCCACATTCAGAGCTGCATTCAGATCCTGTCCGCCTCCTGCTGCTTCAGTGTCTGCACCGATCGTGCTTTGCTGTACTGCAGTCGGATGCTGAAACCACTGCAGCTTTCACAATACATCACAATACTGTCAGGGTTTGTCTGACGGACTGAAAATGTGAGGCAGGAGAATTCTGAGTGCAGCTCTGAAGCTTAGGAGAAGCTATACCTGAAGATCTGTGCAAGATGAGGACAGCAGAGTCTTCATGTTGTGTATCGATGTCCAGAGAATCTGATGTGATTCTTTCCGCCGGTCATTTCCCTTGTGATAATTTAGCCTCCCTCTTGTCCTCAGGACGGGAAGAGAATGTTTGGGACGTATTTCCGTGTGGGGTTTTATGGAACCAGATTTGGAGACTTAGACGAACAAGAGTTTGTTTACAAAGAACCAGCAATAACCAAACTGGCGGAAATCTCCCACCGGCTGGAGGTAAAACCACACCGATGATGTCTATAGAGATCGTGTCTGGAGTATGAGCACAGATGGTATTTCCCTTTAATGACTATCTTCTCTTTATAAGAGACAGGAGGACAGTACTATCTGTGCTGAAGTCATTTATATAGGGAGACAAAAAGGCAGTTCTATCTGAGCCTAAGTCATTCATATAGGGAGTCAGGAAGGCAGTACTATCTGTGCCTAGGTTATTTATATAGGGAGTCAGGAAGGCAGTACTATCTGTGCCCAAGTTATTTATATAGGGAGTCAGGAAGGTAGTACTATCTGTGCCCAAGTTATTTATATAGGGAGACAAGAAGACAGTACTATTTGTGATGACTTTATATAGAGACGGGAAAGCAGTACTGTCTGTGCCTAAATCATTTGTATAGAAAAAAGGAGGCAGTACTAGCTGCTCCTACATAATTTTTGTAGAGACAGGCTGTAATATCTGGGCCTACCTGTATTTTTATATAGAGGCAAGAAGGCAGTACTATCAGCACCTATATCATTTATTTAGACAGTGAGGTTGTACTATCTGTACCTACATAATGTACATAGAATATGGTATTATCTCTGCATACATCATTTGTATGGAGGCAGAGATGCAGCACTATCTGTGCCTAGATCATTTAACATTAATGGCGATTTTTGTGCCTTTATCGAGCGGTGAATGCATGACTCTGTGTAATCCGCACCCCGCTCTTTCTGTAGGGATTCTACGGTGAGCGGTTCGGGGAGGACGTCGTTGAGGTCATTAAGGATTCCAACCCGGTTGACAAATGTAAATTAGATTCTAATAAGGTAACGGAGAAGATTCCAGATCTCTTTTTTTTGGAGTGGGGGTCGGGTACTGATCTATTCTGTAGCGGCTGCATCAGTGGGATCGATCTCTATGTGGAGCCTTTGGATGTGTAGACCCCAGATCTTTCCATGGAGCATCTCTGCATATCCGTTGTGTCGTCCGTCTGCAGGCGTTCATCCAGATCACCTACGTGGAGCCGTACTTCGACACCTATGAAATGAAGGATCGAATCACCTACTTCGACAAGAACTACAACCTGCGGCGGTTCATGTACTGCACGCCCTTCACTTTGGACGGAAGGGCACACGGGGAATTGCACGAGCAGTTCAAGAGGAAGACAATCCTGACCACGTCGCACGCGTTCCCCTACATCAAAACCCGGATAAACGTCATTCACAAGGAGGAGGTGAGGGGCGCACAGCACCAGGTTTTGCTTGTCGTGCTGCTTTGCTTGTGCTGCTTTGCAGGTCTCCACGTGACCCTTCTCGCTTGCACTGTCCTGCGATGTAGCAGTAACATACAGCGATCTCTGGTCGCATGACCAGTGTCGTGGCCAAAGACGCTCTGACAACGTTACTGTAAGCAAGCAGAGATCTTACTTTGTGCTTTGCTTTCGCATTATTGTATTTTCAAAAGTTGCAGAACTTTCTTTTTTGAAACTTCAATTTACATAAAAGCTCCCAAGTTTTGAAGCTTTGGCGCAGTCAGATGCAGTGATCTGTGTAGTCTCTATTGTTCCCCTGGTTTCCAGACATTTACATTGGAATTAGTGATTCCTGTAGTTTATTTTGCTCTCAGATGCTAATCAGGTGTCTGGGGAAATTGGGAAACAACTTTCCAGAAGCAGAAGGTTTTTATGTTTTTTACCTAACACAAAGGGGTATTGTCGAGTTGTCTCTTGAGCAGCTTAGAGTTCTGCAGTCTCACAGAGAGAGAGAGAATTTTCTAGCTCCAGAGTTTGGGTCCTTGTTATTTTCAATGGGGTTCAGGTAATGTTCTGGTACCCAAACTCAACTTTGGAATAAAGTTCAGGTAGGGTACTAGAACCCAAACTTTCACGGGTCTCACGTTGAACTCAGCACATGTTCTGCTGTAAGATCTTCAGGCATTTGAACAAGCACACCGCTCAGGACAGTGAGAGCCCTGATTAGTAGATCTGATCTGAAAGTTGCCAATGCTCGGGCTGGTGATTTTGCAAGATTTATAAAAGCATTTCTTCAGAAGCTGAGGGGAAGACAGGAGGCTTACTCCTGTATATAAATCAAGGAACTGGAGAGATGTGACTGAGATGTTAAGAGTTAACTCCTTTCCTGGAATGTACTGTAACTACTGCACACTCTAAAAGCCGAGCTCCAATTGTAGCGAGCTGTACATTGTAAAACTTCTCAGAATGACAGCAGATAGAACAAGCAAGTCAATTGCAAACTTGCTTATTTCCATGCTAACTAAAGAAGTTTGAGAACACCCCTTTATAAGTGAATCTAGGGGTGACTGTTACAGGCTCGTCAGTAATCATTCCTGTGCACGTTGCAGATCATTTTGACTCCTATTGAAGTCGCCATCGAGGACATGCAGAAGAAGACCCAAGAGTTGGCCTTTGCCACCCACCAGGATCCGGCCGATCCAAAGATGCTGCAGATGGTCTTACAGGGCTCTGTGGGGACGACTGTGAATCAGGTGAGCTCTGATCTCCGGCTGCTGCTATCCGTAGCACAGCGGTGACATCACATAGAGATGGCGATGGCTATTCATCCATTTCTGTAAAGCAGAAGCCGCTGACTTTTTCCGGTAGTGCTGTCACACTGTCCCTGGGTGTTCGGATATTGGCTACTGCCCTGATCATGGCTGGCAGATACTTCGTTCCTTAGTGGCGTTCAGTGTGGCGGCACACTTGGGGGATACATTAATGTTTCATGGTCGCTTCCCTTGCAGGGTCCGCTGGAGGTCGCTCAGGTGTTTTTGTCGGAGATTCCAAACGATCCCAAATTATTCCGCCATCATAACAAACTGAGACTCTGTTTTAAAGATTTCACAAAAAGGTATGTTTCCCTTTAAGGATAACCACTCTCCATAGGGTAAATTATGGGTCAACCATGCAATGCTTTTATATCCATAGATTTCATTAAATTTCTTTCTGCAGGAGTTAACCAAGAATCCATCAGCGAGCTCATTTTGGCCCAGTTTGTATCGCTTCTCTTTTTCTCAGCTCCTCTGATGTGATCTGTGGTCATAAGTCAAGTTCAACTTAAGAGCTCAGAAAAGTTACAAACTCTGTTAGAACAAGCTCACTGACAGATTCTCAGTTAAATCATTCAACAGCCAGCAATTTTCAGGGAGACAAAAAGCCAAACTACAATTTTTCTTTTAAATTATTTTTAGCCCCAAATACATAAATAACCCCAAAAGCGTCCATAGCGCCTCTTCACAAACAACCTATCTTTAGGTATTGCAGCTCGACCTCGTTCACTTTAATGGAGAGGAGTCGCAATACGTTTTATTTGGGAATCCTCTGCTTTTCCATCCTATGGCCGTCCGTCTGATAATCCAGAATATCCAGCACTGATCAGATCTCAATGATGCCGGATTACAGACATTTTCTGCACTACTTTTAAAGAGAATGTGACGTCTTCTGCAGTGTCCTGTATGCACCACGTTCTACGGCACGGCTTCAGTGACTGAAGCTCTGATGGTGGTTGTGGATGGATGATGGGAGTAGTTCCTTCCCGTGCTCGGGAGACATTGCGGAGGGGAATGTCGCAGCCATTTCACCTGTGTCTTCTCTAATAGGTGCGAGGACGCTCTGCGAAAGAATAAGAGTCTCATCGGTCCGGACCAGAAGGAATATCAGCGGGAGCTGGAGCGTAACTACCACCGCCTGAAGGAGGCGCTGCAGCCGCTCATCAACAGGAAGATCCCACAGCTGTATAAGAATGTGGTCCCCATCACCTGTCACAGGTAATCGGCAGCCGCCATGTGGGGGACACCGGCTGTCCTAGGCCTTCATTCTAGTGGGGGGGTCACTTTCTGTATTGTTGCAGTAGTTTTCACATCCCTCGTCCAGGATGGCGGTCTGACCCCCGCGTTCTTTACATCACTGCTTTCTGTGCTCTGTAGGGATTCGTTCAGTAGAATGAGTCTAAGAAAAATCGACTTGTGATGTGAAGAAAGTTGGGATCGCTCCTCCCTATGGAACCGATACCTGGCGGAAAGCATTGGGGCACAGGACGCAGGCGCTCGTGTTACACAGAGAACAGACCCTCGTCCTGCACCGTGACCCCCAGAGTGTGGGATTTCGCCGTCAGACTGTTACGGGATGGTCCGCTATCGCAACGCTCGGCGTTACTTTGGATTCCATCATTTCACTATTATTCATTTCCTGTGGTACAACGATCCATTTTTTTTTATCACTATTTATGCAATTTGCATTTACTTGTATTAAGTTTCTATTAATTTATATTCCACTTGTCATTTTAATATTTTTTATGGTACTCTCATCCTTTCTCTTTGTTACCAATGATTTTTTTTTTTAATCACAAGTTGAACCACAGCCGTAATGTTGTGGATGGTTTATAGGAGGAGACATTGAGCCCCCGGTACTAAGTTCTCCGATTCCTGCTCAGCGGCCACCGTCCTGTTTTTTTATGCCTTTTTCTTTCTTTACACACTTTCTAGATTCAGATCTGAATGCTCCGACAAGAGAAATAACTTTCTTTCATCTTCATTTTCTTTCTTTTTAATGGCGGCCAATTATAACCTCCACCATGGAGATGCGACTATCGGCATGAAAACATACCCATTATTGGTGGTGGCATCATCTCAGCCATTTTTTTCCCCCGTCATTATCTTGCATCGGTCGATTACTCAGGGGCCATCTACGCCAAACATGGGAAGGAGGTTATTACTTTATTTATTGCAGTCTCTAATGACGGTACTTCTCCTTTAAGACCCAGAACGCTATTAAGGTACAATATGGCGTTAAAACTAACGTAACTACATAGATTGCCAAACGCTACGATCTTCCACTGTTATATACACGTCTCGTGAGATTAGAGTAGAAGCACCTTGAAGAAATGTTCCGCATTTCTTTTCCGCTCTGGAAGAAGCCATTTCTATTTTCTTATTCAGCATTTTGTGTCCGTCCTCTACGTCCGTCGGCTCACACTGGGAGTTGTAGTTTTTGCTGCCAGTTTGGAGGGGTGAGGGGGAAGTCTGGGACCACTTCTCTGTTCCCATTAGCATGGAGAAGATGCAGAACATCTCCACACATCTAGGGGCGATTTAGGTAGATTTCGAGGTCCGGATCTAGAGTTCAGGAAACAAGAGTTGCGGGATTGTAGTCCGTGGCCACCCGATGAGAGCCTTCGCGTTGCGAGCTGTCACCTCCTCGGATTATCAGGCCCGAGGTGACCTCATCGTTCCGGCATGGCATCACATTCGGAATATCAGAAGAAGCGCTGGGATTCCGACCTGTAACGGGAGGTTCTCAGAGCTCTAGTCCATCCGGGTTCAGCAACTTTTTGCTCGACTCTTTCTAATTCCTCATAGGTAGGTGTTCTTTACACAGCACAAGTTACTTTCCAGCCACCCCCGCTTAGGAATATTACAAGCATTCAGTTGGCAGGTAAACATTTCCGAGTTACTGACGGGTTACTAAATTGTGGCTATTTATTGCTCTTCAGCCTTTGTGCTCAGATTATATTCCGTGTATATTTTGTAATGTATTATTTGGACTCATTAAACTATGAAATATTTTTACTTGTGAAATCTTGAGTCATTTATATCACATAACAGATGAGTAAATACAATACTAATGGTACAAAGCTCCAAATCCCCCCACACACGAACAATAAAATGCCCACCACTAAGAATGGGCGGGAGGGGTGTATGGCATGTTCTCTCCCGCATGTGGAAAATTCCAGGCTTGGGTGAGCTCTTAAGTTCTGTATGTGAGTCTTCGTTACTTACCGGTAACAGGATTTTTCGGAATCCATGACAGCACCATGAGAGAAGGGATCTGCCCATCAAGGACAGGAAACCTACAGGCTAAAAAGGGTGGCACCTGTCCCTCACAAAGGACAACCAACAGCACAAACATTAAGGTGTAGAATCACAACCGTAGCAAAAGAAGTACTCCCCCACACGTGACAAGAGGGAATATAATGGTGCTGTCATGGGTTCCGAAAAATCCCGTTACCGGACAGTAACCAAGACCTTATCGATCACCCATGATAGTACCATGGAGAGAATAACAGAGAAAGAAGAATTCAGGAAGGGACCACAGCCTGGAGCACCCTTCTTCTCCCAAATGTGAGTTCGGAAGGCGCACCTACAGCCAATCTATAATGCCTATAGAAAGTGGAAGGAGAGGACCAGGTAGCCGCCTTACAAATGTCTTCTATCGAGATGTCTGATCTCCCCGCTCAAGAGGATGCCACGGCCGGAGTGGAAAGAGCCTTTAACCCGTCCGGGACCACCTTGCCACTTGATGAGTAGGCTAAAGAAATGGCCTCCCTAATCCGCTTAGCAATTGTGTGTTTTGATGCTTTAAACCTTTTCTAGAAACCTGGAAGGACACAATGATCTTTCCCTACTCCAGCTTTCTGTAGCAGACAGGTATCTGATTACGCATCTTCTAACATCCCGAGAATGAATTCTTCCCTCCTCATTTCCTTGGATTGAAACAGAAGGAAAGGACGACTTCTTGTAGTCTATTGGATCGAGATGCTACTTTGGGAAGGTAGGCTGGATCTGGCTTAAAGATTACCCTGTCATCTAGAATTTGGGTAAATGGTCGAGTAATAGAAAGAGCCTGAATATCACGAGCTCTTCTGGCTGATGTTAACGCTACCAACAGGGCTGTTTTGAGTGAAATAATTTTAAGGGTTGCAGATTCTAAGGACTCAAATGGTACGTCCGTTAAAGCTGTCGGGACCAAATTCGAATCCCATGGAACTAAATTTTAGCAAAGGGCCTAGATCTCAACTAAGCTTTTATAAACAAATATCCAATAATTACCCTCCAAATCACAGCTGGACAGAGCCCAGAGAGCCGCAACCTGTACTTTTATGGGAACTGGTGGACAACCCCAATTCAAGACCCTTCTGCAAAAGCTCCAAACTTTTGCCCACAGGAGCCTCATCCTAGACCCTGAGGAGGACAAGAACTTTCTCCAAGTTCTAGCATAAATCTTGCTCGTGACTGCCTTCCTACTCTGAAGCAGGGTGGAGATGAGATTTGGGGAAATACCTTTGAGCGCCCTTTCAAATTCCACGCCGTCAAGTGGAGGCTGGCGCTCATTGATGGTATAATGGCCTTTGAGAAAGGAGATTCGGGACCTCCGGAAAAACTCATGGATCAGACACCAACATTTTGCTTAGCCATGACAACCATGGTCTCTTGGGTCAGAAGGAGGCAATGACTAGCAGGACCAGGGCTACTGGAGGGAAGATATATGCCAGACTGAAATCCCAAGGAACAAAACTTCTTCAACTTTAGTTTTAGTCTGCTGGCAAAAAGGTCCAAAGCTGGGAGACCCCAACTATCTGATTGAAGATGTCCTAATTTAGCTCCCACTCCCCTTGTTTTAAGAGGATTGCGGCTTAAGAAGACCACTTTGGTGCTTTCTTTCCCTTTTATAGGTAGAGCCATCAGACAAAGGAGATGATCCTCTGCTAGCTGGAACAAGTGATCTGTCACCGCCATCAATGATTTGGACCTAGTCTCTAATTGCCAATTTATGTAAGGCACTGACGTGATTGTCCGAGAGGATCCTGACATGCTGGCCCTCTAGGGATAAAATGAATTTACTTACAGCCTGCTCTACTGCCAGCAACTCATAAGTATTTGATGAAAACCTTCTCTCCTTCCTAGCCCAGACTCCCTGGAACAAATCCCTACCTAGATGAGTCCTCCCCCCCACCCCCACCCTGTGGGGCTTGCATCAGTGGTGACAACCTGTGTGATCTCAACAACCCAAGGAATCCCCCCTGGACAGGTTTGATCCATCTAACCACCACGAGGGATTGCAATGTCTGAAAGGATCACGTCATCCAGCCTTCCAAGTGCCACATCGCACTCCTAAGGGACATGGACTGGACTTCTATGGCTCGCTTCACTTGACACTGAATCTTTTCTATTTTAATCACTGGGAGGGGACATTCTCGCACTTCTGAGTTTAATAGGAGTCCCAGAAATTCTTGAATGACTTTGGGTTCCAATCTGGACTCTTACACTGGTGGATTGATCTGCCTACCACCAGGAAATCGTCTAAAGTTCAAGAAAATGAAGGCAGCACTCCAAATGAAAAAAATAAGTGGTTTATTGGCCCATGTGCGACGTTTCGGTCCTAGGTGTGGTCCTTTCTCAGGAAATCATTTAGCTGTGGGATGATCACATCCGTTTCCCAGAGATGAGCCATGACCTCAGCAACCACCTCTGTGAAGACCTGAGGAGCTACAACCAATCCAAATGGGGGGCCCTGAATTGAAAGTACCTAACTACCCTTTCAATGGCTATTGAAACCCTAAGATATTTTTGATGCTTTATATGTATGAGCACATGATACTACGCATCTTTCAAATCCAGCACTGCTGTGAAACAAATCGGGGGGGGAAAGCAACTTTATTGCTGATTTAATAATTACACTTAAAGGACTGAACCTTTAGGAATTTATCCAGAGACATCAGCTTTACTATAGTCCTGAAGGAAGAGGCTAGCTTGCTTATTAGAAAGAGGGGCGTAGAACCCTCCCCCCTTTCTGACTCCGGAACCTCCAGGACGACTTTTTGAACTAGGTCCAGGACTTCTGTCTCTAGTGCCAATTGCTCTTTTTCTGAGGAGCAAGGAGGGGTCAAAACCAATCTTCCTTGTGGGAATGACTGAAATTTTAGTCTCAAACCAGATCTCACCAGGTTGTGGATCCAGCTACTGGCCGAAATACTCTCCCATGCAGAGAAGGAAGGAAGGAAACAAGCCTTTCCCCTATCTGGGCCATGGGTCATTGAACTGGTTTCCTAGGAAGAGGTCTGGAACATGAGGCCTCTACCTTTTCTTCTGCGATTACTCCATTTGTTTTTGATCCCTGGGAGGCATCCTTTGGACAAACTTCCTCTTTCGGAAGGCTCGTCTGAAGGTAAAATGCTTTCTCCAGGATCTTGTCCAGGGATGAGCCAGAGACACTCTCCCTCACAAGGGATGGAACAGTCTCGATCTGGCCTGAATGTCCCCCGGCCAGCGCTTTACCACAAAGCCCTACGGCTGCATTAGAAAGGTCGGCTGACCTAGCCACCAGCCTGAGTCCGCAGAAGCATCGGATAGGAAAGCCGCTGCCCTGTATAAGCAGAATAGTGGCCTAGATGTTATCCCTTGCCACCCTGTCCTTGAACTGGGATTCCAGATGTTCCAGCCAGACCATCAAGGACCTGACCGTACACGTCACTGCTACCGCCAGTTTCAGGGCTTCTGCTGATGTCTCCCATGTACCTTTTAGAAAAGCGGATTTTTTTTTTGTATCAAGGGGATCTTTCCATGTCCCTATAGCATCAACGGACAGAGAAGTCTTTCTGGAGGCTTTACTTATTGCCACATCCAATTTAGAGGCTTTATCCCATAATGATGAGGAAGGCTCGTCAAAGGGATACTTCCTTTTGTAGTATGGAGGGAGAGAGCCTCTTTTCTCCAGTTTCTTCCACTCTCTTTGTACTAAAGCTCAAATTCTTTCAATCACCGGAAAGGATTTCTGTTTTTCTTGATCTGGCCTCTTAACATTATATCCTGCCCTGAATTTTCTGGCCTAGTGTTAATGCCCATCATGGACCGGAAAGGAAGAACTGTTGTCAGGGCGGATTCTTTGACGTACGGCTGCTTGTGGCGGATAGGAAACCACCTTGGAGGTAAAAAGAAAGGTGCACAACCCAAGGGTCGTATTAAATGATAGCAAAGGAGGAAAAGGACATATGCCAATTCAGAAGTTCTAAGAAAGCTGCCATGTTGTCGAGGACTTGTGTAGAAAAGAGAAAGCGTGTCAACAGATGAATAAAGGAACCAAGAAAGCGCTAGCGCCAGTACAGCGGGAGGAGGCAGACATGATTGTTACAGAGATGGACTCTGCCTGGAGGATAAAGCCGCCGTGCTCCTCACTCTGCTGTCATCGAGGGCAGAGACAAAGCACGCCGGTTACTGGGTGCAGCAGTTGTGATAGCAGAGAAAAC
>VIAB01002811.1:148821-161983 GCA_009801035.1 Oophaga pumilio | reverse complement strand
CCCCCCAGTTCTCTACTAACCTTGGTCGCTCTTCTCTGCACCCAGTGAAAAGATGAGCAGCGATTTCTCATTTTTACAACAAAATGTATAAAAACATTTTTTTAGGGACCACCTCACATTTGAATTCACTTTGAGGGGTCTATATGGCAGAAAATACCCAAAAGTGATACCATTCTAAAAACTGCACCCCTCAAGGTACTCAAAACCACATTCAAGAAGTTTATTAACCCTTCAGGTGCTTCACAGGAGCTGAAGCAACGTGGAGGGAAAAAATGAACATTTAACTTTTTAGTCACAAAAATGATCTTTTACAAACAATTTTTTTATTTTCACAAGGGTAAAAGGAGAAAATGGACAGATAAAGTTGTTGTGAAATTTCTCCTGAGTATGCCAATACCCCTTATGCGGGGGAAAACCACTCCCTGGGCACACGGCTGAGCTTTGAAGGGAAGGAGCGCAGTTTGACCTTTTCAAACCAAAATTGTCTGGAATTGAGATTGGACGCCATGTCACGTTTGGAGAGCCCCTGATGTGCCTAAACAGTGGAAACCCCTGACAAGTGACACAATTTTGGAAACTAGACCCCCTAAGGAACTTATCTAGATCTGTTGTGAGCACTTTGAACCCCCAAGTGTTTCACTAAAGATTATAAAGCCTGGGTGTGAAAAAAAAAAATTCCACAAAAATTATTTTTTAGTCCCCAATTTTTGATTTTTTCCAAGGAAATTGGACCCCAAAAGTTGTTGTCCAATTTGTCCTGAGTACGCTGATACCCCATATGTGGGGGTGAAAAACTGTTTGGGCGCACAGCAGGGCTCGGAAAGGAAGTAATGACGTTTTGAAATGCAGACTTTGATGGGTGTCATGTTCAGTTTGCAGAGCCCCTGATGTGCCTAAACAGTGAAAACCCCTCACAAGTTACCCCATTTTGGAAACTAGACCCCCTATGGAACTTATCTAGATCTGTGGTGAGCCCTTTGAACCCGCAAGTGCTTCACACAAGTTTATAATGCCCGGGCATGAAAATAAAAAATCCTATTTTTTTCCCACAAAAATGATCTTTTAGTCACCAATTTTTTATTTTCCCAAGCGTAACAGGAGAAATTGGACCACAAAAGTTGTTGTCCAATTTGTCCTGAGTACGCTGATACCCCATATGTGGGGGAAAACCACTGTCTGGGCACACGGCAGAGCTCGGAAGGAAAGGAGCGCCATTTGACTTTTTCAAACCAAAATTGGCTGGAATCGAGATTGGACGCGATGTCGCGTTTGGATAGCCCCTGATGTGCCTAAATTGTGGAAACCCCCACAAGTGAACCCATTTTAGAAACTAGACCCCCTAAGGAACATATCTAGATCTGTGTGGAGCACTTTGAACCCCCAAGTGGTTCACACAAGTTTATAAAGTAGAGCTGTAAAATTAAAAAATTATATATTTTCCACAAAAATGATCTTTTCACCCCAATTTTTAATTTCCCAAGGGTAACAAGACCCCAAAAGTTATTGTGCAATTTGTCCTGAGTTTGTTGATAACCCATATGTGGGGATGAACCACTGTTTGGGTGCATGGCAGTGTTCGGAAGGGAAGGAGCGCAGTTTGACTTTTTCAATGCAGAATTGGCTGGACGCCATGTCGCATTTGGAGAGCCCTTGATGTGTCTAAACAGTGGAAACCCCCCCACAAACGACACCATTTTGGAAACTAGACCCCCTTAGAAACTTATCTAAATCTGTTGTGAGCACTTTGAACCCCCAAGTATTTCACTAAAGTTTATAATACCTGGGTGTGAAAAAAAACAAAAAAATCCACAAAAATTATTTTTTTGTCCCCAATTTGTGATTTTTACCAAGGAAATTGGACCCCAAAAGTTGTTGTCCAATTTGTCCTGAGTACACTTATAAAACATGTGTGGGGGGGAAACTATTTGGGCGCACGGCAGGGCTCAGAAAGGAAGTAATGACGTTTTGGAATGCAGACTTTGATGAGTGTCATGTTCAGTTTGCAGAGCCCCTGATGTGCCTAAACAGTGGAAACCCCCTACAAGTGACCCCATTTTGGAAACTAGACCCCCTAAGGAACTTATCTAGATGTGTGGTGAGCACTTTGAACCCGCAAGTGCTTCACACAAGTTTATAACGCCAGGTTGTGAAAATAAAAAAATCATATTTTTTCCACAAACAGGATTTTTATTCCCCAGTTTTTTATTTTCCCAAGGGTAACAGGAGAAATTGGACCACAAAAGTTATGGTTCAATTTGTCCTGAGGACACCAATACCTCAAATGTGGGAGAAAACTACTGTATGGGCACACGTCGGGGATCGGAAGGGAAGTAGTGATGTTTAGGATTGCAGACTTTGAAGGAAGAGCCTGCGGGAGTCATGTTGCGTTTGGAGAGCCCCTGATATGCCTAAGCAGTGGAAACCCCCACAATTGACCCCATTTTGGAATCTAGACCCCCCAAGGAACTTATCTAGATGTGTGGTGAGAACTTTGAACCCCCAAGTGCTTCACAGAAGTTTATAACGTAGGTCCATAAAAAGGAAAAATCATGTTTTTACACAAAAATGATATATTGGACCCCAAGAATTATTTTGCAATTTGTCCTGAGTACGCTGATACCCCATACCATATTTTGAGAGCTATAATTTTTTTCCATATTTTGGCTCACAGAGTCATATGAGGTCTTATTTTTTGCGGGACAAGTTGACATTTTTAATGGTACAGTACCATTTTTGGGCACATGACATTTTTTGATTGCTTTTTATTATGATTTTTGGGAGGCAGAATGAACAAAAAAACAGTAATTTATGAATTTCTTTTGGGGGGGCATTTATACCATTCTGCGTGTGGTAAAATTGATAAAGCAGTTTTATTTTTCGGGTTAGTACGATTACAGCGATACCTCATTTATATCATTTTTTTATACAATAAAAACAATTTTGCATAAAAAATAATTATTTTTGAATCACTTTATTCTGCGAGCTATAACTTTTTTATTTTATCAATGATGGCGCTGTATCGTGGCTCGTTTTTTGCAGGACAAGATGACCTTTTCAGCGGTTATTTATATCCGTCTTTTTGATTGCGTGTTATTCCACTTTTTGTTCGGCGGTATGATGATAAAGCATTGTTTTTTTTGCCTTGTTTTTTTGCGGCGATACTAAATATGTGTACTTTTATTTATTTTTTTATTTACATAAAGAAATGGATTTATTGGGGAATATTTTTTTTTTTATTTATTTAGGAATTTTTTTAAATTAATTTTAAACGTTTATTTTTTTTTCACATTTTTACTTTGTCCCAGGGTGGGACATCACTATAAAGTGTCGGATCGCTGCTCTGACAGTTTGCACAGCACTCTGTCAGACCAGCGATCTGACAGGCAGGCACTGCAAGAGGCTTTCTCAGCAGGCACTGAGAAGCCACCTCTCTGCAGGACCCGGAAGGACCCCGCGGTCATCTTGGATCCGGGGGGTCCTGCAGGGAGGAGGCCCTCAGAACAGCCCAATCACATCGCCTGGTCTCAGGGAAGCATGCAGGAAGCCCCCTCCCTGTGCGATGCTTTCGTATACCGGCGGAACACTGCGATCATGTTTGATCGCAGTGTGCTGTGGTTATTGTGCAGGGAGCGGTCCGTGACCGCTCCTGGTGCATAGTGCCGGGTGCCAGCTGTGATAATCAGCTGACACCCGGCCGCGATCAGCTGCGCTCCCCCCGTAAGCACAGCTGATCGCCTATGACGTACTATCCCATCCTTGGGAATTAACTTCCAGGGCACATGGACGGGATAGTACATCAGATGTCAGAAAGGGGTTAAATTTAAAAAAAAAACACAAGTTCACAGTTTTATCCCCTTTCCGACCTTGGACGTACGGGGTATGTCATGGCGATTTTGTGCGATCACCGCCAGACGTTCAGCTAACATGAAAGCTGACCCCCAGCTCTCACTGCCAGGAGCAGTGCCTGCACTGCTCTCGGCAGTTTAATTCCCTAAATGCTGCGATTGATATCGATCGCAACATTTAGAAGACAGGGAAAGGGAGGGAGGCTCTCTCTCCCCTCTGATCGGCGCCCCTGTGAGGTCCTGATCGCTGCCATGTTAACCCGGGTCACCAAGCTAGCAAGCTTATTAGACTATGTTCAGCGCATGGTCTAACAAGCTCACGTGTCAGTGCAGACCTGACAGTTGTAAAACATTGCAATGCTTTATAGAAGCGATCAGAGGGATAAAAGTGCAATTTCCATAGACGTAGAGGGACTAAGCAAAAAAGTAAAAATAAAGAAAAAATAAATTTGAAAAAATAAAAAAACACATAATAATAATAAAATATATATATAGTACCCAAAATTTGTATTATTATTCAAAACAAAGTAAGTAAACAAAAAAAGTACACCTATTTGGTATCGCCATATCCGGAATGATCCGCCTCATAGCAAACTTAAATGATCACACTAGTTAGCCTCTTCAGTGAATAATGTAAAAAAATAGGGTGAAAACTATGCTTTTTCATCATACCGCTGAACAAAAAGTGGAATAAAATGTGGTCAGACAAATTGTAAATAAAAACGGCATGTCTAAAAACGTCATCTTGTCCCATAAAAAAACAAGACACCATACAGGTCTATTAGTGGAAAAATATTAAAAGTTATAGCTCTGAGAATAAAGCGATGCAAAAATAATTATTTTTCCTATAAAATAGTTTGTATTTTGTAAAAAAAAAATGTAGAAATGCGGTATCGGTGTAATCGTACTGACCCAAAGAATAAAGATTCCTTATCAGTTTCACCACATGCGCAATGGCATAAAAAAAATAGAAAGCGATTAAAAAATGTCATGTGTCTGAAAACGATACCAATGATAACATCAACTTGTCCCACAAAAGTAGAAGCCGTCAAATGACTGTCAGCAGAAATATAAGAAAATTATAGCTCTCAAAATATGATGATAACACAAAAAAAATATTTTAGTGTGTGACAGCAGCCAAGCATAAAAAAGATATAAATCTGGTATCACACCAACACGAAAAATTAAGTTGCCTTATCACTTAAACCACATGAGGAACATCTTAAAAAATAAACAAAACCAATTCTTCACCTGCTGTTGATTTTTTTATTCTGCCTCCCAAAGATCGCATTAAGGTTCAACTCATATTTATCCTGCGAACTACACTGAGTGCTTACACTGGGGTTTCCTTGTGAATCTCTGAAATATGTGATTCAAACAGAACCCCTGGCAGAAGATTCCCTATAATGAGGTAGATAGGGACACTGTGGACAATGTCTGACCTATGATCTGGCTGTATCCATCTTTTTCGGCATGCATACAAGTGCAGTCCGCCACAGTTTTGTGCACTTCGGAAAAGGACATTGCTGTAAAAAGGCCAGACGAAGTCCAGAGTAACTCTGCTGCCTCATCACAGTGAATGGATCTCTCGGGTGTTTCATCTGAATGACATCATTCAGAGATTTCGATGGAAACCCCAAAGTAAGAACTCAGCATAGAGCGCAGGACGAATGTGATCCAAATGTTATATAAAATGTTCCCAACAAAACTTTCAAATCAATCCAAATAGCTCCTTGCCCCCCAAAAGAATTTCAGCAAATTCGGCTCTCCCAAATCCAATGCCCACTCCCTTCTGAGCCCCACAGTGTGCCTAACCCACATTTAGCATCCACATGCTTGCCATTTCTGTAGCGATAATAGACTGCCTAATTTACAGGTGCGTGTCTCCAAAAGCATGAGCTGGGTATAATGTCAGTTTGCAATTTTTACTCAGCAACATCCACTGCTGCTTGTTTCTGGAAAACACCAATAGAGTCAAAATCGTCACTACACCTGTATATAAATACTGAAAGGAGTATAATTTCATGAATAGGGTCACATGAGGGGGAATTCTGCTTTTCTAGCTCTTAAGGGCTCTGTATATGAAGTCTGCAAACTATTCTAGGAAAATCTGAGCCCCAGGAGGCAAACAGCACCCTATCCCTCCTGAATCTTGCCATATGGCTAAACAAAACTGTATTGTACAGCCACATATAAGGAATCTCCATGTTCAGCAGAAAATGTGGGACAAATTTTGGTGCTATTTTTACCCATGTTCCCGTGTGAAAATGTAAGATCGGGGGATTAAACAAAATTTGGATTGGTAAAAATGTAATTATTTTTTCTTCATTGCCCAATGGTATAAAATTCTGTGACACACCTGAAGTGCCAATATGATCACTGCACCACTAGATTAATTATTTGAGAGGTGTAGCACCTCACGGGCTCTGCCAGTGTGACATGGCACCCTCAGACCATTCCAGCAAAACTGAACTCCAATATGTAGCTCCTTCCCTTCTGAGCTTTGCACTGTGCGTTAAATATCATTTTCGACCACATATGGGGTATCTTCGTACTCAGGAGAAATTACACAACAAATTTGAAGTTTCATTTTCTCCTGTTACCCTCGTAAAAATAATAAAAGTTGGGGCTAAAAGAACATTTTTGTGGGAAAATTTGATTTTTTAGTTTTCACGGCTCTACTTTATAAACTTCTGTGAAGCACCTGGGGGTTCAAGGTGCTCCCCACACATTTAGGTCCTGTCATGATCCAGTTCGGGGTTTGGTTGCTGCTATCTTCTCTCTGGACTGGTCATGTGGGAGTTAATCCCCTCTGCCTCATCTTGGAGCTGGCTGGGCTATTTCAGTCCTCTGCAGCCTGTGGGCCAGCATCAGCTACAGTTCATGCTTCCAGGCTAGAGCATCTGACTCATATACCCTTGTGATCCTTCTGCCTCTGACTTTCCGTACTGTGTATGACTCGGCCTGATCTCCGTACCCCGTCTCCTGTTTTCCGCTCCTGATACCGTGTTCCCCGACTGGTTTTGACTCTCTGGCTTGTACCCCAACTACGTCTTACATCTCATGTTTTGGATACCACATTCCCGTTAGGCTCTGACTACTGACTTGTCTCTGACTTCGTGCTTTACTGTGACCTTAGGGACTTCTACTTCTGACAGTGTATGACTCGGCTTGTTTGACCACTCTTTCGTTACCTGTTAGACCTGTGCTGCTGCTCAGTATTGCTAAACGGTGTTTGTGCAACCTCTCTTCTCTAACCAGCACCCCTGGTGGAGGTTGCGCTATACTGCACTGCAGCAGCATTACAGGTACATTCCTTGAAGGGTCTAGTTTCCAAAATGTAGTCACTTGTGGGGAGTTTCCACTGTTTAAGCACATCAGAGGCTCTCCAAACGTGACATGGCGACTGCTCTCAAATCCTGCCATTTTTGCGTTCAAAAAGTCAAACGGTGCTGCTTCCCATCCGAGCCCTGCCCTGCCCCTAAACACATATGAGGTATCAGCGTACTCAGGAGAAATTGCATAACAAACTGTAATTTCCATTTTCTCCTGTTACCATTGTGAAAATACAAAATTTGGGGCTAAAGTAAAAATTTTATGAAAATAAAAGTCATTTTTCCTACCACATTGCATTGATTTCTGTGAAGCACCACATGAGTTAATAAACGCCTTGAATGTGGTTTTGAGGACTTTGAGGGGTGCAGTTTTTAGAATGGTGTCACTTTTGAGTATTTTCCCCCCAAAGTCACTTCAACTGTGATGTGATCCCTAAAAAAAAAGGCTATGTAAATTTTGTTGGAAAAATGAGAAATTGCTGATCAACTTTTACAGTGGCATGTCAAAGTTTGGGCACCCCAAAAGCATTTTTTACATTTTAAAAATTACAAAAAGGAAAATTAGCTGATACAAAAGTTTGGGCACGCTGCATGGTTAGTATCTAGCAGCACCCCCTTGTGCAAGAATCACAGCTTGTAAATGCTTTTTTTAGCGAGCCAAGTCTTTCAATTCTTGTGTGAGAGATTTTCATTCATTGTTCCTGGGAAAATTCTTCCAGTTTTGTGAGATTCCTGGGACGTCTTGCATGCACTGCTCTTTTGAAGTCTAGCCACAGATTTTCAATGATGTTCAGTTCAGTAGACTGTGAGGGCCATTGTAAAACCTACAGCTTGCGCCTTTTGAGGTAGTCTATTGTGGATTTTGATGTGTGTTTAGGATCATTAGCCAGTTGTAGAATCCTTCCTCTTTTCAACTTCAGCTTTTTTTACAAATGGTTTTATGCTTGCATCAAGAATTTGTTGAAATTTCATTGAATCCATTCCTCCCTTTACCCGTGAAAGGTTCCCTGTGCCATTGGCTGCAACACAACACCAAAGCATGATTGATCCACCCCCATGCTTAATGGTTGGCGACAAGTTCTTTTCCTGAAATTCTGTGTCTTTTTTTTTCTCCATACATACATTTGGTCATTTTGGCCAAAGAGTTCTATTTTAACCCCTTCATGACCGGAGGTATTTTTGGTTTTGCGTTTTTGTTTTATACTACCCTTCTTCCCAGAGCTATAAGTGAGGGCTTCTTTTTTGCGGGACAAGTTGTACTTTTGAACAATAGCATTGGTTTTAACATATCGTGTCCTGGAAAACAGGAAAAAAATTAAAAGTGCGGTAAAATTGCAAAAAAAGTGCAATTGTCAGTTGTTTTTTGTTTTGCTTTTTTACTAGGTTCACTAAATGCTAAAACTGACCTGCCGTTATTATTCTCCAGGTCATTACAAGTTCATAGATACCAAACAAGTCTAGGTTCCTTTTTATCCACAGTTTGTTAAAAAAAATTGAGCCATTTTTCAATATCCGTAGCGTCTCCATTTTTCGTGATCTCGGGTTGGGTAAGGGCTTATTTTTTTGCATGCCGAGATGACGTTTTTAATGATACCATTTTGGTGCAGATAAAATCTTTTGATCACTCGTTATTGCATTTTAATGCAATATCGCAGTGACCAAAAAAACTTAATTCTGGCGTTTTAACTTTTCTCACTACGCCGTTTAGCGATCAGGTTAATCCTTTTTTTATTGATAAATCGGGCAATTCTGAAGCAGCGATATCAAATATGTGTATGTTTGATTTTTTTTATTGCTTTATTTTGAGTGGGTTGAAAGGGGGTTAAATTAACTTATTTTTGTATTTTTTTATATTTTTAAAAACATTTTGTTCACTTTTGGCATGCTTCAATAGTCTCCATGGACTAGAAGCTGCCATAACGCGATCAGCTCTGCGACATGCAGGCGATGATCAGATCTCCTGCATGTAGCAGAATACCTCACTTGCCATGCGCGCCGACCCCCGGGTGGCGCTCATAGCAATCCGGCAGTGACAACCATACTGGTCTCCAGGAGACCTCTGGTTATCATGCCAACCTATCGGTGACCCGCAATCACGTGACGGGGTCATCTATGGGCGGATTACGGCGCGATTGCTGGAAAAGCATGTTAAATGCCACTGTCTGTGTTTGACAGCATAATTTAACGGAATAACAGCCACGGGAGGATTCCATCAGCGGTTATATCTTGATAGTATTTTGAATGGTATTCATGCAAACTAGGAGCATGTTCACACTGGTCATTAGAAAGACAAAACCTAAGACAGAACAAAATGAACGTATACCCTGCTGTGGGTAAATAAGTAAAAGCAATGCAGCATATAAATAACATTGGATAGGTATGTTTCACTAAGGGTGTTAGCTTCAGTGATAGCAACACAGGGAAAGCTTCAGCACACCAAATTTAGTGTTAGGTTGATTGAACAGATGTAGAGTGGAAGGAGTCCAGAGGATAAATACCCAGCCTTCTAGAGGATTCAGTGTGGGGTGGGCCTGGAGGTACAAGCTCTGGAGCTGTGATTTCATGTTATGGAAAATTGAACCTTTTGTTGTTTGTTCCGTAGTAACAAGGACTATGCCATACGTTATGTTTTTGTTTTCCTGTTAGGCCAGGAAGGCCGGGTTTGTTTTTGCTAATGTTGCACTGCTTTATACAGTACACTTTTAATACACCAAAGGAATATTTAAAGAGACAATGTTCCTGTGTCTACTTCTATGGGCAGCCAAGTGAGCCGATCTACCACAGTACTTAGAAAACACAGTTTTTGGTGAAAAAAAGCATGAAAGCTATCACACCAGCGTCAAGATGTACCCAAAACTGGGATGGTGTCATGGGTGTGTCGCTACAAAGATCGTCGCGATTGCACACCCTGACTTCTCACAGCTGAGTTTCTGGTGCTGGGTGTTTATTCGGCAGTGAGGGAGTTAATTCTCCCTCTCTCTGTGCTAGACAAAGCCAGCCTCGCCCAGCTGCAATTAATGTTGCTGTAATTGGATTCCTTCAAATACCTGCTAGTCTGCTAGGGAAATGTCGGTGAAAGCATTCATGCAGACCAGCAGAGCGGATCGTGGTGTTGTGAAGTCTGAATTGAAGAGTACCTGGTGTGGTCTTTTCTCCCCTCCTCGCTTTATCATTTATCTCCGTACCCGTTGGTGTTCCCTCTGTTTTTTGTGGTGAGAGTTTGGTATGCAAGGTGGATTTTAGTTTACCCCTTGTACTGTCTTGTTCGTCTATTACTGTGTCTAGGCATATACCTTCCAGTCCCCGGTGTTGTGATCAGGGTCCTTCTCAGGACTAGATCACTGAGGTTCAGGGATCCTCAGGAGGTAGGGATTACGCTGGCGGCCTGGACCTCTGTACCATCAACAGTACCTCCAGGTAGAGGGATTAGTCAGGACCCCAGCTTAGGGTCAGCATAGACCCCGGACCTCATGTATGCAGTAACAGCGTGACAGATGGTCCTATTAAAACCTTACCATGTGTCAAAGTGACATCAATGTGAATAAGGGCCGAACAGGACAGGGTCCAGAATACGGATACCCAGCAAATGGGAAACTATATAAACAAACTTATTTACTTACTGCAGGGTATATGTCCATTTTGCTTCAGTCTTATTAATTTAAAAAACGCAAGGAAATTGGAATATATTATAATTATCGACTTCTGAACTAGTATTGTTCCTCCAATATAAAGTTGTATAGGTGTAATGGGGCCCAGGGTGGTAGACGTGGGCGAGTGTCCCTAGTCCCACACCCTGACACGTTACAGGAAATAGTGGGCCTGCTTCAGGTGTATAAAAACAACATCAACTTTACTGTTCGCTTCAGTCATCAACAACAGGAGATGCAGACATCTTTCTTTGGGTGACAGAGCAGTGGCATGCCTTCAACAAACATTTTCAGCACACAGTTGAAGAAACTTCTCACCAGCAGAGTTAGGGACTTGCGAGCTTCCTAGACATCTGTGACACTTTAGCTGCTCTTTTCCTGTACTCACTATCTTGAGCCCACTTTTCAGGAACCGTGTAAATGAAGAGCCTGTGACTAACTTCTTTACTGTAGCCTCGCTAATACACAGCTACCAGGGCTTGGCTGACACTTTCTGTTCCTCAAGGCCCGTACGAACTCTCACAAAGTTGCTGGACCAAAGTTCCCTTCCCTAACTCGTCTGCTAGAGGTATTCCATGGTCACTACTCGAGCTCCTTTCTTTAGTAGTTTTCCTACTCTGTCTGCTTCTCTGTTCTGCTCTTCCACACACACACTCCGGTGGGGAGCACTCAGACCAGAGGGATGTCCTTGCTTCCCTTCTTGTTGGAACCACTTACTAACTGAACACTACTTCCTGTTCCTCACACTAACCAAAGAGCCCTTCTTTAACTCACCTGGTAGAGGAATTCCATGGTCACCACTTGCCCTCCTTTCTTTAGTAGTTTTCCTACTCTGTCTGCTTCTCTGTTCTGCTCTTCCACACACACACTCCGGTAGGAATCACTTAGACCAGAGGGGTATCCTTGCTTTCCTTCTTGTCGGAGCCACTTACTAACTGAACACTACTTCCTGTTCCTCAAACTAACCAAAGATTCCCAAATCTCCTCCCACTATGGGCTGGCCTTAACTCTCCTACTGTCTATTCCACTGCTGCCGGCAAAGCTTAAAGGAGTTGTCCACTACTTTAAATTAACCTCCCAATGTATCCCCCCGAGGCCCCTAATGAATTTTGTAAATACCTCACGTTGTCTATCGCTGGCCGCTCACAGGCAGTACGTGACCCCCGGCAGCAGTCGGCTCTTGCTTCCTCTGACGTCCCGTCAGCTGCTGGCAGCAGCCAGGGGGTCACTTGTCCTCCTTCTGCGCTGACTGCCAGGCTGTGGGCGGAGTTATCCCCCGTGTCACACCCGCCCAGCATCCACCATGCGCCCATTTATTGAGAAAGCGTGCGGTGGATGCTGGGTGTGACGCGGGTAACCCCGCCCACAACCCAGCAGCCTCCGCGGGGAACCAGCGCTGAGTCACGCTTCACTTGTCGTGACGTCAGCGCTGGGTCACGTGCTGCCTGTGAGCGGCCAGCAACAGCACCGCTCACAGGCAGTATAGGCAAAATTAGGTATTTACAAAATTCATTAGGGGCCCCGGGGGATACATTGGGAGGTTAATATAAAGTAGTGGACAACCCCTTTAACCTTTCAGCTAGTTCTAGACAGTGACATCTTGTGACCGTGATTTAGTACTGCAGCCTACATTGAAAATAATTGTTACCACAAGGAAACATATAAGGAACAAAGCATTATTCACCTTCTATACCACAGCAGCATTGATGACTTCAGGGGGAACACGGCAGCTGGTCCTTCTCCTTACATAGGGTGGTGATATATTGCATTTTAGTTTTGTTTTATGCGTAATTATATTGTGTAGAGCTAATTTACTACATCATCAGTGACACCCATAAAGGTTATGTGCAATATCCTGTTTCTATATACCTGATGAAGGAGCCAGGTCAACTCTGAAAAACATAGTCATATGTTTTGGATAAAAGTTTTTACTTCACCTTCCTTGGATACTCATCTTCCTGGCAGTATTCGTCAAGTTCGTGCATTAGAAACACGCTGCTATGTACAGGTGTATATACACACACAAATCCCATGTCATGTCACAGGATAAAAGAGATTCTAGCTTAATTAAAGCAATGATTTTTATTAGTACAATTAAAAATACAAAACAACATGCAGAAACCAGGGTGGGAACAAACCTCCAATAGAGAGAGGCAATATATCATAGCTGAGGTACATCTGGTCCATTAATATATTGAGTAATATTTGCAGAGGTCTGCTGAAATTAGTCTGTAATAGTTTAGGTATTGGGAAAAAATGTCAATTCAGATGATTGCTGAAAAGTAATAAAATGTTATGAAGGGCAATGATTAATAAAGTGCATGTGCCTAGTGTG
>VIAB01002811.1:96214-107053 GCA_009801035.1 Oophaga pumilio | reverse complement strand
AGGGAAAGGTTGCACAGTAGAAAAAGTCAGATCCCAGCAAGCATCTATTGTGAAATGTACTGGTGTATGTCTATAGATGCACGTTGGCATCTATTGTGGCATCACGTTGGCATCTATTGTGAAATGTACTGGTGTATGTCTATAGATATTGTTCCTGGAATTATTCAGAACATTGTGCTATTGTCTTTCTGTGAAAAGAGGTGGTTAACAAGTCTCAGCGAGCCTCCGTGAGGTTGATTCTGTCTACTGAGCTGAGGAATGGAGCAAATAAAGTGTCAGATGTTGTGTGTCCGCAGGAGAGAGTTAACAAGGAAGAGGGTGCTGTGATTGGATGTGATGGGGCAGGTACAGGTTCACCCCGCCGCTGTCTCTCTCCATCATCTGCGCAGGAAGCCAGCTAATGAGAACAGAATTGCTCAACACAGTCTATAGCGGCCCTTTGTGGCTCAGCACTTTGTATGTTCAGCGTATGAATGTGCCTTATTATAATTATCTATGTGATTTTTCTGAGTATGTGTGTGACTACGCTGGTGCATAAGGAATGTCAATTAACATTAGCATATGTTTCACATGTTCTGAAATATGTTGTATGATCATTTTTAAAATCAGGAATGTACAAAAGAGGATGTTTAAAATATAGACAGGTACAATAAACATGTGCTAGACAAGGGACACACAAGTACAGAAGGAGAGAGGAACCTGCCCGCGAGGGCTCACAGTCTATATGAAATTAATAGCATTTTGCAGTGAGAAATAAGTATTTGATCCCTCTGGTAAACAAGACTTAATACTTGGTGGCAAAACCTTTGTTGGTACGCACAGCAGTCAGACGTTTTTTGTAGTTGATGATGAGGTTTGCGCACATGTCAGGAGGAATTTTGCTCCACTCCTCTTTGCAGATCATCTTTAAATCATTAAGATTTTGAGGCTGTCACTTTGCAACTCGGAGCTTCAACTGCCTCCATTAGTTTTCTATGGGATTAAGGTCTGGAGACTGGCTAGGCCACTCCATGACCTTAATGTGCTTCTTTCTGAGCCATTCCTTTGTTGCCTTAGCTGTATGTTTTGGGTCATTTTCTTGCTGGAAGACCTAGACATGACTCATTTTTAATGTCCTGGTGGAGGGAAAGAGGTTGTCACTCAGGATTTTATGGTACATTGCTCCATCCATTCCCCCATTGATTTAGTGAAGTAGTGTTGTGCCCTTAGCAGAGAAACACCCCCAAAACATAATGTTTCCACCTCCATGTTTAACAGTGGGGATGGTGTTCTTTGAGTCATAGGCAGCATTTCTCTCCTTCAAACATAGCGAGTTGAGTTAATGCCAAAGACCTAAATTTTTGTCTCATCTGACCACAGCACCTTCTCCCAATCACTCACAGAATCATCCAGGAGTTCATTGGCAAACTTCAGTTGGGCCTGCACATGTGCCTTCTTGAGCAGACGGACTTGCAGGCACTGCAGGATTTTAAACCTTTATGGCATAATGTGTTACCAATGGTTTTCTTGGTGATTGTGGTCCCAGCTGCCTCGAGATCATTAACAGGTTCCCCCCCCCGTGTGGTTTTAGGCTGATCTCTCACTTTCCTCATGATCAAGGATACCCCACAAGGTGAGATTTTGCATGGTGCCCCAGATCAATGTCGATTGACAGTCATTTTGTATTTCTTCCATTTTCTTATTGCACCAACAGCTGTCTCCTTCTCACCCAGCATCTTACTTATAGTTTTGAAGCTCATTCCAGCTTTGTGCAGGTCTATGATCTTGTCCCTGACATCCTTATAAAGCTCTTTGGTCTTGCCCATGTTGTAGAGTTTAGAGTCTGACTGATTAATTGAGTCTGTGGACAGGAGTCTTTTATAAAGGTGACTATGTAAGCCAGCTGTCTTTAATGCAGGTAACGAGTTGGTTAGGAGTGTCTAACTGGTCTGTAGGAGCCAGAACTCTTAATGGTTAGTAGGGGATCAAATATTTATTTCTCATTGCAAAATGCAAATAAATTTATATAATATGAACTATATCTTTGATATTCTATCTCTAAGGCTATGTGCACGCGTTCAGGATTATTTGTGTTTTTTTCACGTTTTTCCGCGGGAAAAAAACATGTCAAAAACGCATGATTTAAGCATCCTATCATTTAGAATGAATTCCACAATTTTTGTGCACATGATGCGTTTTTTTCCGCGAAAAAAATGCATCTCGGAAAAAGAACCAACATGTTCATTAATTTCGTGGAATTCTAGCGTTTTTCCCGCTATATTATGGACCTAGAAAGTTCAGGGAAAAATCGCGGTAACAACGTGAAAAAAACGCAAAAAAACACGTGTTTTTACCGTGGAAAAAGTCCGTTTTTGCTCAGGAAAATTCTGCAAACATTCCTGAACATGTGCACTTAGCCTCAATGTTAAGATTAACCTACCCTTAAAATTATAGACTGTTCATGTCTTTGTCAGCGGGCAAACTTATAAAATCAGCAAGGGATCAAATACTTATTTCCCACACTGTATCTGTAATGTAAAACCTCTCTATGTGCCAGGAGGGCTCAAAAGACAGGGTCAGAGCAGGACCCAAGTCTGACTGTTTAAACATTTGTCCATGTAAAGCTATACACGTTGCTGACGGTGGGATGGCTTTTATTCTATTTTGATTAAAAACAGTGTTACTGAGAACCCTATGTTGTTTAAATGCACTTTTGCTTTTTACTTATTTAGTTACAGCAGGGTATTGTCACAGGGTTACCGCAACAGAGAGGAGCCAGAAGACTGCAGCGTCTGATTGCTCCTACTCCTGCTCTGAAAAGAAGCACTTCACCTTCTTTTTAAATGGCGTTTATTTATTTTGGCAGAACAAGGGTAAATCGGCCATGTTGGGAGCTTTGGGAGTCTGAGCTCTTAGCTGAGCTTGTTTAGCCACTCCTATCCCCTATATAATCTGGGTCCTGATTTAAACACATCGTCAGAGCTAGCTTATGCTGCATGGCTGGGAGGAGAGGTGTTTTGGTGCCTATTATGAGAAGGAGTTTGGAGGAATTATCTGTCACTGTTGCGTGGGTTTGTAAGTGTGATAATTCCCTTCCCTCCTCTTATTTTGTTTTTTCCCCATCCTCCACTCCCCGGTGCATTCCTCTATTATATGTGAGTGAATATTTGTATTCCTGGTATTTTCAGTTATCCTTTGTTCGTGTTGCCTTGTTTGTCGGGTTGGTGTACTGTGGTGCATGGCAGCTCCCCTCTTCCCTGGATGAGGGAAGGGAACAGACAGAGGACTGATTCAGGAGATAAAGCAAGGGTGTCAGCTCCGGCATCTTCACCTTCAGAAGTATCCTGGGAATAGGGAAAGCTAGGGCACTCCTAATGTTAGGGACAGGGAAGGATACTCTGTTCCCAAATCACCTGACAGCTGAGTTGTGACATTAGCTCTGACTCTAACCATTTTCTGATCCATTATAAATCCTATTACTGCTCTGACAGGGTAACTGCAGCAGCTCAGTCTGGAGGTGACAGATCTACTCACTGTTGTTTTGCAGCACCCTAAAACATCTGGTATAGGAATGTCTCCCAGGCAAAGCGTAGTGGAGACCAAGGTCGCTTTGCCTTACAGGTTCTTTGGGGGGCATGACAAGTTTGTGGTTTTCAGAGAGTCCTGTAAACTGTACTTTAGGCTACGTCCTGTTTCCTCAGGTACAGAGGAGCAACGAGTGGGGATAATAATCTCGCTCCTTCAGGGGGACCCCCAAGTATGGGCGTTTTCTCTCCCATCTGACTCCCAGCTGCTTCAGGCGGTGGAGAAATTTTTTCTGGTGCTGGGTCTTTTATACGACGACCCCACTAACTTCAGCAAGGGGACTGGCTGGTGGAGGAATATTGCTCTGAGTTTCTGAGGAGGGCCACGGACACTAAGTGGAATGATCCCGCACTCCGTAGCCAGTTCTGTGAGGGGCTTGCAGTAAGGGTGAAGGATGGCTTAGACTGTATGAGACTTCAGTCTTCCTTGAGGTGGACATGTCTCTGGCAATCCGGGTTGATCTCCGTCTTCGCCAGAGACATAGGGAGATACCCCTGTATGCTGGAGGTCGGGGGCCAAGGGAGATTGGGAATGAGTCATCTGAGGAACCCATGCAGGTGGGTGTGGCAACTCACTCTGGAAAACTGTTTGTTGTTCCACGCAAAGGGAGAGCATGTTTTACTGTGGCAAAAAGGGCCATTTCGTGGGCACGTGTCATTCCAGATCTCACAGTAATACAGCCGTCAGAAAACTAAGAGGCCCGGATTGCGGGGAGGTTAGCAACCCGGGTGTACTCATCGCTTCCGTGGGTAGGACAAAGTTTTTTCAGCCAGCTGAAATTCACCTGGGTGAAATTAAGGTAGTTGTGTTTGCTTTTCTGGACAGTGGGGCAGGGTTTAACTTGATCGAAGCAAGGTTCGTACAGGTCCAATGCCTCAATCCACATACTCTGTCCAGACCCATACCCATAATCACCATCGACTCCGCCCCTTTGAGACAGGGGTATTTTACGCAAGTTGTTCAAGATTTACATCTTCAGGTGGGGGCCATGCACTCTGAGGTAATAGACTGTAATGTGCTAGAGGATCTGCCCTCACCTGTGGTTCTTGAACTTCCTTGGCCCACTCTGCACAGTCCTGTGGTAGATTGACAGACTTAGGAAGTAGTAAAGTGGAGTGAGTATTTTCAAGGACACTGCTTGGGTACCCGACTTGCTAGGGTGTGTACCCAGTCTGTGCCGAAATATCTGTCTGATTTTGGGGATGTGTTCTCGGAGCAGGGGTGCCAAGAACTTCCTCCCCATCGTCCTTATGACTGCACCATTAATCTTGTTCCTGGGGCCAAGCTGCATAAGAGCAGACTGTATAATATCTTTGGCACAGAAAGGCAAGCCATGAAAGGACTAAATTATGGAAAGTTTGGCAAAGGGTCATATCAGACCATCCTCATCCCACATTGCCTAGGGTTCTTTTCACTAAAGAAAAAAGATGGGGGGGTTACGTCCATGCCTAGATTTCTGCAAACTCAATATGATCACGGTCTGGGATCCATATCCGCTCCCTCTCATCCCAGACCTCTTTAATCAGATTGTAGAAGTAAAATGGTTTTCAAAATTGAACCTCAGAGGAGCATATAATATCATTGCCAGTAAAGAGGAGGATGAGTGGGAAACAGCATTCAATAAGCTTGAAAACCAATATGAGAACCTGGTGATGCCATTTGGGTTGACGAACGTGCCCGCCATCTTTCAGCACTTTGTAAATGGCATCTTTAGTCACCTGGTAGGCAGATTTGTGGTTATCTATCTGGATGACATATTAATTTATTCACCTGACCTTAAGTAACATCAGGTACATGTCAGGCGGGTCTTACGTATACTCTGAGACAATAAATTATTTGTCAAACTGGAGAAATGTATGTTCTCGGTTGAGCAGTTCCCTTTCCTAGGATATGTGTTGTCATACATCGGTTTTTGCATGGATTCGGCAAAAGTCCGGGCAGTATCGTCTTGATGATTTGAAGGCGTTCCAAAGGTTTTTAGCTTTCGCCGACTACTACCCTAAGTTCAACAAAAACTTTCCGGTATTAGCCAAACTTCTGACGGATATGACTAGGAAGGGGGACAGACTTTACCAAGTTGGCCAGTCCGGCCAGGGAGGCATTTGATACTTTGAAGAGGTGTTTTTCATCTGCGTCGATCCTCATACAGCTTGGCGTCTCTCAGCCTTTTATCAACGAGGTTGACCCGTCTGAGGTGGGAGTGGGGACTGCGTTGTCGCAGGGTGCGTCTCCTGGTAAACGGCGTCCATGTGCATATTTTTTTTTAAAAAATGTCTGCTGAGAAAAATTATGACATCAGTAACAGGGAACTCTTGGCAATCAAGTGGGCTTTTGAAGTGTGGCGTCATTTTTTGGAGGGAGCAATTCATCCGGTTCTTGTGATCACGGATCATAAGAATCTTGTACTGTATATTCGGAATCGGCAAAACGTCTGACGCCTCGACACGCAAGATGGGAAGTGTTCTTCACCATGTTTAACTTTTTTGCCACATATAGGCCGGGGAACAAAAACATTAAGGCAGATACCTTATCTTGTAGTTTTTCTGGGGGAGGAAATAATTGTGAACCAGTACCTATTCTACAAAAAGGGGTGGTTATGGCGTCTATATGCTCCGATCTTAAAAGAGGTTGTTGACACTCAAGAGGACGCCCCTGCTGCCTGTCCATTAGGTAAACTGTTTGTTCCTGTGAATCTTCATCTAAGAGTCCTTAGTGAACATCATCAGTCAGTCTTGGCCGGACATCCTGGTAATAAATCCACCACTGATCTTCTTACTCAGTGCTTTTGTGAGCATTTAAGACCTCTCATACTCATCCGTTGGGGACTCTCCAACCACTGGAGATTCACAGTAGACCATGGACTCACTTGTCAGTCGATTTTATCATTGATTTTGGTGGTCGTGGATAGATTCAGTAAGATGTCTCATTTTATTGCATTACCAGCTTTAGTGAACGCCAAGTCCTTGGCGCAAATTTTTAAACTTTTCGTCAGGGAAATTGTAAAATTACATGGGATCCCGACTGATATTGTTTCTGACCGGGGGGGTACAGATGGTTTCCAAGTTTTAGAGGGCATTTTGCACCCGTCTGGGGATCCATCTGTCATTTTCTTCTGCATTTCACCCACAGTCTAATGGGCAGACTGAACTGGTTAACCAGAATCTGGAGACTTTCCTTAGGTGTTTTGTGTCTGAGAATCAGGGGGATTGGGTTACCTACTTACAGTTAGTCGAATTTGCAGTAAATAATCATTGACATGAGTCTACTGGTAAGTCCCCGTTTTAGGGGGCGTATGGGTTTTATCCTCAGTTCTGCTCATTTAATAAGACTCGTTCTTCAGGTCACCTGAAGAAGAACGGTTTTAATCATCTATTACATCCGTGTGGCAGGGGGTTACTAATAATTTGAGGAAGATGGGATCAAAATATAAGAGTGTGGCTGATCGGAGACGTTTGGTGGGTCCGAACCTGCATGTTGGTGACTTAGTGTGGTTGTCCTCTAGGAACATTAAGTTGAAGGTTCCATCTTGGAAACGTAGTCCCAAGTTTATCGGGCCATATAAGATCGTAGTAATCATCAATTCCGTAGTATTCCACCTTGCTTTGCAGCCTGAAGGATCTATAATGTATTTCATCAATCTCTTCTAAAAAAAATACATTGCATTTTTGGTACCATCACCACTACCACCATCTCCTGTCATTGTCGATGGAAACTTAGAATTTCAGATAGCGAAAATCATGGATTCTCGCTTAGTTCGTCGGTCGCTTCAATATCTGGTACATTGCAGGGGGTACGGTCCTGAGGAGAGGATGTGGGTACCAGCTTCTGATGTCCGTGCAGCCAGACTGATCCGATCTTTTCACGTGACACACCCCAATAAACCCGTTCCTGAGGTTCCAGAGGTCACTCGTAGAAGGTGGGGGTCTGTCACAAGGTTACCGCAACAGAGAGGAGCCAGAAGACCGCAGAGTCTGATTGCTCCTGCTCTTGCACTGAAAATAAGCAATTCACCTTCTTTATAAATGATGTTTACTTCTTTTGGCAGAACGGGGGTTAATCAGCCATGTTGGAAGCTCTGGGAGTCTGAGCTCTCAGCTGAGCTAGGTTAGTCACTCCTATCCCCTATCTAATCTGGGTCCTGATTCAAACACATCTTCAGAGCTAGCTTATGCTGCATGGCTGGGAGGAGAGGTGTTTTGCTGCTTATTATGAGAAGGGGTTTGGAGGAGTTATCTGTGACTGTTGCATGGGGTTGTAAGTGTGATAATTCCCTTCTCCTCTCTTATCTGTTTTTGTCCCCATCCTCCACTCCATGGTTCATTCCTCTGTTATATGTGAGTGAATATTTCTATGTCTGGTATTTTCAGATACCCCTTGTTCACATTGCCTTATTTGTCGGGTTGGTGTACAGCAGTCGCCATGGGTGGGGGAAGGGAACAGATAGAGGGCTGATTCTGGAGATAAGGCAAGGGTGGCGTCCCCACCATCTTAACCTTCAGAAGTATCCAGGGAAATAGGGCAAGCTAGTGCACCCCCTAGTGTTCCTGACAGGGAAAGAGCCCCTGGTCCCGGGTCACATGACAGCTGAGTCATGACAGGTATATGTTCATTTTGCTTCTTGTAGGTTTTGAACACTGAATGCATAGCCAACTAGGAACAACAAATAAAACATGAGGTTATAAGGGGAAAAGGGCTATCATGAAAAAAACCTAATAAATACTGATAAAAAGTTATACCTTTATTAATAAAAAAGGAAGGACAAACAGCATAAACTGACATACACCATACAAAAAGTGCACACTAGGTCCACCCTATAGACAAATCCTGACCAATACCCTACCTGCCTGCGGAGATTGGCACCCTATAAATTTCGAGAATGGCGCCCCCTGTTCGACGGCGGCTGTCCCTTCTCTCCTGTATGGCCCTCATAACAAGTGACCGATATACTCCCCTCCTATTCTAAGGGGAACTTCAAACAGACTTAATACAAAAAGGGACAGTGGAAACAGATGGGTATGTAAAGGTCAGTGGAGATGAACCCTCATGCAGGGTAATGAAAGAGGTGAATTGTTGTAATGTTGATATTGTGACACCTCTGTACTGTACCTGCGCTGCGCTCTGCCTAACAGCGGAGGTTGGCACCCTATTAGTCAGCGGATATGGCGCCTTCGCTCCATGACGGCTGTCCCTGGGAAGCCCTAATAGACCCTGAACCCAGAGATTAAACAAATGTATAATGAACATTATTCAAATGGCTATAGATACACACTGATATATTTTGCATCAAGCACAAATTCATCAATTGAATATCAAGACAAGACAAGGAGGACCCACAGATTGGCACCAAAATTAGATCCTCCAGTAGGATATGAAATAAACAATCGATGCACATCAAGTCAAAATCCATCAATAGGATATCAGAATCAAGAAAAACCAAAACCACAGATATATACCAGGGCTTAATCCTCCAGTAGGATATCAGACATATAAATGATAACAAAAATCACAGTCAGAGGGGAATACTTAACGTTCAGATGTCAAGTAACCATGTTCAGATGAGGTTACATGACATCTAAATGTTAAGTATTCCCCTCTGACTGTGATTATTGTTATCATTTATATATCTGATATCCTACTGGAGGATTAAGCCCTGGTATATATTTGTGGGTTTTTGAATTTTCTTGATTCTGATATCCTATTGATGGATTTTGACTTGATGTGCATCGATTGTTGATTTGATATTTTCGTTTTTGCGTTTTCATTTTTTGCTACCCTTCTTCCCAGAGTCATAACTTTTTTATTTTTCTGTCAATATGGCCATGTGAGGGCTTATTTTTTGTGGGACGTGCTTTACTTTTGAACGACACCATTGGTTTTAACATATCTTGTACTGGAAAACAGGAAAAAATTCCAAGTGCGGTGAAATTGCAAAAAAGTGTAATCTCACAGTTGTTTTTTGTTTTTTAACATGTTCTCATTACGCCATTTATTGATCGGGTTCATTCTTTTTTTATATTGATAGATCTGGCGATTCTGAATGCAGCGATACCAAATATGTGTATGTTTGATTTTTTTATTGTTTTATTTTGAATGGGGCGAAAGGGGGGGTGATTTGAACTTTTATATTTTTTTAATAGTTTTAAAAACATTTTTTTTTTACTTTTGGCATGCTTCAGTAGTCTCCATGGGAGACTAGAAACTGCCATAATCCGATCGGCTCTGCTACATACAGGCGATGATCAGATCTCCTGTATGTAGCAGAATTGCTCACTTACTATGAGCGCCGACCACAGGGCAGCACTCATAGCAATCCGGCAGTGACAACCATATAGGTCTGCTGGAGGCCTCTGGTTGTCATGCCAACCCATCTGCGACTCACGGTCATGTAACACGAGCGCCAATGGGCGGGATTTCCGGTGCGCTTGCTGGAAGCGCGAGTTAAATGTTGCTGTCAGAGTTTGACAGCGGCATTTAACTAGCTAACAGCTGCGGGTGGATCAGGAGTCCACACACGGCTGTTAGAAGCACATGTCAGCTGTTCAAAACAGCTGACATGTGCCGGAACAGATGTGGGCTCAGCGCCGGAGCCCACATCAAAGGGAGGGAGTCCGAGATCGGCGTACTATTACGCTTGATGTCGGAAAGGGGTTAATTGTACTTTATTTCATGCTGGGAAGAAGCATATTTGATATGTTGAGAGGTGAGACTTAAAATTCATTTCAGCAATAATTGTAGTAATTTGCATTACTAAACGCAGTCTTGTCTTATGATGTAAAGGAAACATTACACTAGCAATAATTCCTCACTGTTATTTCCATTAAATAACTAGAGTTGTGACTGCAGGCTACAGATGCTCAAACCGCATTATATCATCTTATGAAAATGACTACAAAGGACATCAGTTCAGGTTTATCTTTTGGTAGCTAATCAAAGTGACACAGTGTAGGAATGGTGGAGATGATGTTCTAGTCTCTGACAACCCAAATGGTTAAATGTATTTTATGGCAATGTATGTTATCTGAAAATAAAACCCTCTGGGGCTGCAGTTTAGCCTAGACTGGGTGAACTGTAACGGACGGACCAAACTACAGAGAGGGAACTGAGAATTAGTGCCAAGTTCAGGAAGTGTCAAGAGCAGTTAGAGAAAGTGTGGTGAAGTGACAGCAGTGGTCATAGGCAATAGGATGCTAGGGACAATGTGAGCTTGTTACTCAGGGCAGTGGATTGTCATAGAACCCTTCTATCTGGCCTGGGAACCTCAAGATGGATGTTGGG
>VIAB01002811.1:51317-88119 GCA_009801035.1 Oophaga pumilio | reverse complement strand
TATATGCTAATTTTTTGAGAAGGACCTGTATACACACATATATAATGTAACATGTTTTTCTATATTATATTTGGAGGCGAATGCCTGAGCATGGATGAGTGAGTGGGATTTTGTTATATTACATGACATTGTGACCAGTAACTTATTACTATAAACAAACCAATATAGGGCCGTGCCTTCTCAGACTTTGTTATATACCTCACTGTGTGTGCGTAGCTCTGCCTCACGGCTGGAGACTTTCAGAATCTCAATAACTTCTCTGGTATGAATTACTCTAAAGCCCCCCCAAACACATTAGACTGATATTGTCTGAATCCACCAATACCAACACCACGATCAGCCAACTGCTTTTTATGGGGTCCCTAAACAGATGATTGTCAATCGAGCTTGTCCAATTTTGGACTGCAGAACCTTTTGAGATAAGCCATGAAATGCCTAGAGGCAACTCTCGTAGAGAACAAAGGAAACCTTGGCCGAGCGGGAGCTGCAGTGTATGGGAGAGTTGGGAGACAGCTGTCAGCCAAACGATCAGTTGAACCATGTTTCTGCTGATGGTCATCTAATGTGTATGAGGGGCTTTACAGTAACTAAATAGGGAACTGAAGAAATTCAGTGTGAGAAGTAGCAGCTCCTGACTTTATGGGATTGTGCAGTCTGCCAGTGGCTGTATAAATGCTTGTCCGCCTGTGTTGTTGATCTCAGTGATAGATCTGCGCTCCTAGCTTGCTCTCCGGTAATTATATAGTGGAGGTAGCTTAGTGTCTTTCTGGCTCCTATTTGCCCAATACTTGTATGTAGATAGCTGTGCATTGCATGATGCTTTGGCTCAGATCCAATTTGTGCAATGAATCTCATCCTCGGGCAGAGGGTTTCTTTAATTTTTTATCCTAATTCTACAACCATTAAAATGCAAATGTGAATTTGTGCAAGTCTTTGTTGTCACGGCAACACTTAGGGGGGGCCGCAAACTACATTCCTAATATTCCCTATGGCCAAATATCAAGTTATTGATAAAATCTCTTTTCCACCGGGAAGAATAACAGAATCAGAACCCATTTTATACTGATTTGTCGTCAATCTCCCTGACTTAGTCTCACATGTTTTCTAATTAATGTGTATTTCGTCTTACTACAATATGGTAATACTTACTAGAAGAATTTTAATCCTATGTGTTCCCTATATAACTAGCAATCCTTGTATAGGAGACCCAGCAGGGACACAGTATAGAAAATAAATGCCCTACACAATGATGTGATCTAAAAGTGCATAAGATATGGAGTATTCTAATGAGAGAATCGCATCACAGGTGCGGAGAAGACGAAGACCTTAATTTCTCCATTGTCTGAGTCTGCAGATGTCAAACTATACTCGGATGTCATCTGATTGCAGTCCGATGTTTCACATGCACCCATAAACTTGTACGGGTGCACGTGATCCAATCATCGGATGGACCCATGACATGCTGAGATTGTTTTCTCGTGCGGAATCGGCATGAGGAAACAATCATTGATCTGCACTGCCCCAAAGTATAACACTGGTCCGCATGCTATCCGATAAAACATCACATAGCACTCGGCCGTGTTACACGGCAATGTGAACGAACACTAACAGACTTGATTGTCCTTCTATCAGCAGGTCCTACTGTGATTTAATAAAAATAGTAATAGTAAATTCTAGAGTATAGTGGAGCCATCATGGCATATTGCTCCCTCTTCATACCCTGTACATGTCTGCTGCACTGCAAATCGTGTGACCATCTCCCATGCAGTCAATTTATATTATTTCAACACATATGTTGGGGGTATAAGGGTCTACCTAATATCGACACTATCCAAATTCAAGACGATACCAATTATTAGAAGAACATATTTTTTTTGCAGTTGGTGTCTGGAATGCAGCATAGATCTATTGAAGTGAATAGTGCTGAGCTACAATATGACATGCAACCCGCTGACAGATACATTTTAACAATGCAGCCATGGTTTTTAAAACACCACTCCAGTGGGATGGGTTTATTTTACCGATGGAGTGGTGTCACTAATCTTAGTTCCCTGCCCCTAATCTTATACTTTTCAGCCACCGTCTTCATCTTTTATAGACACCATTCCAGTTGGTCTTCTGCAGTTTGTGACCTGCTCCAGTGTTTGCTGGGTGATCAAGAAGTGACAACTCAATGTAAGTCTATGAAAGCCAAAACGAGGCCTGAACGAGGATCTCATAGACTTGAATTGAGAGCTTGTGATCACTACCTCTGCCTTTTGGTCAGTCAAAAGTTGCGGTCACAAGATGGCAGCGTGGGACCGGAGTGGCGCTGTGAACAGCTGTAAACAGTGGCTGGTAAGTATATTACTAGGGGCAAGAAACTTACATTAGTGGAACCACTCCAGTGCTGAAAAAAATGTGTTTTAATCCTAGACAACCACTTCAAAGCTTTTTTCCTTCGATTCATGCATTTTTAGTTACATAAATCACATAATGTTCCTGCTCGTAAAACAAGTGACCAAGAAAATCATTTGCATTCAAAATATTTCCCACAAATGCACATAAACAGTCCATGACCAAGCCAGAATATTCTCTATGATTAGAGTTTGTAATTTATTATTGCCAATTGTTTTTTATGGTCTATGGAAAGTCTATTTTCTGGAAATGGCATTGCTAGAAAAGAACACAAGGTGTCCTAGGCACGGATCACAACGTTAAATTGTATCTATGTCCCTGACTTCTTTCTAAATTGAATCAACTCCCCCAAAAAACCTTTAATCTTTACTGTTTTATTTGGAAGTTGATTTTTTTTTAGCCTTTCAGTTGAAGAAAAAGTAAATGACTTATTTTCTATGGCAATGTAATGGGATTTTTCTTCTAATATTTTGCATGTTTGCAGCCTGTAATGTATTAATGAGGCTGAATCTTTATCTAAACTGTATCTGCAGCTGTGAAGCAAGATTATCATTTGTCTAATGGCGAAGAATTGTGACCTTTAGCCCACGTCATGCAATGCTTGGCACTGGTTCCACCATAAATGCAAATTAAGATACTTTCACTGGTTTGCTGATAATATTTTCTTTTCTAGTGAATTAGTTTGTGCTGTAAATAAGAAGCCTTCCTGTGAAGTTTTTTCCACTAAATATTGTCTATGTGCATGAAGTGTGTGTTTGGTAATATTCTCACCTACTGCCACCTTCTCTGGTCTTCAGCGCTCTTCTGCTCCTCTTCTCAGTGACATCACCACACTTCAGACTGTCTGGCTCACTCTATGCCCTATGTGTGGGCTGGAAATCTTTACAATATAAGTCTATGGATTCTGGTAAAAGCCATTTCTTAGTCATGTAAAGCACAGTACTGTATTACTCAGTGAGTCTGCAGAGTGGCAATATCACTCAGAACAGGACCAGAATGACACTGGATACCGGAGAAGGCAGAAGGCAGAAGTAGGTGAGTATATTCAAATGTGTACACTACACTACATGTACATATACACAGATTTAGTGAAAAAAAAATTTAATGGTAGAGCTTCTTTAGACAAACTACAATATAGAGAAGTATTTTCTATATATACTGTAGATAACGGGGTCTAAAAGTCTGGGAATATGAAATGGAAGCGTCTCTAAATCTTAAGCATTGCGCTGGTTTTCTTGCCATCTCTGTTGGACTACTTTGGTTTTTATCCTTTTTAAAATGAACATGTGTAAAAAAACAAGTTCTTTTAAAAGAAGTTCTCCATCTTTACTCTGTCAGGCACTATGTGTGGAAGCCTTAATCAATAGTGTGGATTCACTGCTCCTCATTAAATAAAGTAATTCCTCCAGTCAGGCAGGGCAAAATCAATGCAGATGGACATGATCAACAGTTAAAGTGAATTTCTCTAAGACGCAGCAAGTTTGATGATTATATTGACTCCCTAAAAAGTAATAGGCTTGATCAGAAGTGGAAAGTTGGTATACAACACGCTAATAATGAAGACAACTAGGATCATACTTGAACTAGTCTGCTGGCAAACACTTCAGAAGCAATTCCTTTATCCAGACGCAAACTTTTTGTCCCTTACACAGAACTGAACAGCATACTTCTACAGTTCTGGAAATGACCACTTATCATGGTTACTAGAGATTGGTGGACCCGAACAGTAAAGTTTGGCGTCCGTACTGAACACATACTATTCTGGCACGGACACCAAACATGGACTTCACCATAGAAGTCCGTGTTACTGTGCGAGTTCAGGCCCCCAAACACAGGGTGTTTGTCACGCTGTCATGTGCATGACAGTGCGGCAAACATCGCTTCTGATTGGCAGTAAAATCAATACCGCCGGTCAGAGAGCCGTGGCTCCCACACTGTCAAATGACAGCTTGAGCCCGCAGCTATGATCGGAGATATAAAGTTTACCTCCGGTCATTGGTGTCAGCTGATGGGACTACTGCGCCTGTCAGCTGACGCCTGCTGACGCTAATAACAGTGAGAACAAGAGCGGCTGATGGAAGTATTCATTAACCGGCTCCTGTGCTGTAAATAAGTAATAAAAAAATGGCTTGGGTTTCCCTGTATTTTTTATAACCAGCCAGGCAAAACTCACAGCTGGGCTCTGCAACCCTCAGCTGTCAGCTTCAGCAAGGTTGGTTATCAAGAATAGAAGGGTCCCCATGACGTATTTTTTAATTCTTTAAATAAATAATCTAAAAAAAGTCATGAGGTCCCATCCATTTGTGTCATGAGGTCCCATCCATTTGTGACAACCAGTCAAGCTAAAACAAACAGCTGGTGGCTTGTATTCTCAGGCTGGTAAGGAACCATGGATATTGGCCCCCTCTAACCCAAAAATAGCAGCTTGTAGTCACCCATAAAAGGCGCATCTATTAGATGCACCAATTCTGGTGCTTAAACTGGTTCTTCCCAATTGTCCTGTAGCAGTGGTAAGTGCGGTTCATATCTGTGGGGTTGATGTCACCTTTGTATTGTCATGTGACATCAAGCCCATGGATTAATATTATTAATCCAATAGTTGTATGGTAAATAAAGAAACAGTCAGAATAAAGTCTTTTATTTGAAATAAAACAAAACACACTCTTACTTTTTATTTAAAAATAACAAACATAATTATACTCACCTAACACCTAATTCCACTGAATCCCTCATCTCCTGTAATAAAACAAAAATTAAAAACAACAATATCCCTCACTCATCCGTCATTCTGTCCCACGCCGTAATCCATATCTGGGGGATAAACAGTTTTCAACCTAGACAGTGCCAAGATGCGAATGTCCAGGTTGAGAACCACTGATGAATGAGCTGCTGCGAGCACAGCCTCAGTGAGTAGCGGTGACATCATTGAGGTTACTGGTGGTCTATGAGGCTGCGTTCACAGCCGGGCTGAACTGCAATAACCTCGGTGAGATCCCCGCTAGCACCGTGAGAAAGTCTGACAATGCAAAGACAAGTTCACTGTAGTTCAAATTCACCACAGTGAAATTCTCCTGGTGAACCGCGGTGAACTTGCCTCTGCATCGTGAGACTTTCTCCCGGTGCTAGCAGGGATTTCTACAAGGTCACCACAGTTCAGCCCGGCTGGGAACGCAGCTCAGTCACCAGTGGTTCTCAGCCTGGATGGTCGCCTCTTGCCACAGTCCAGGTTAAAAACTGCTTATCCCCTGAGACAATGGATTATGGCGTGGAAAATTGAGAATACTTAGAGCACAAATTGTGCCCAACAGCCATGATAAGGCCATTCTATAACCAGCCTGAAAATCGCTAAATAAATGCTAAAAAGAATTAACTTGTACAATATAATGTAAAATGTATTAGCTGTTTGAACAGTATGTTCAGTCTTTTGAGGGTTCTTTAACCGCTTCAGGACTCCTAAAACATAAAGCAGTTAAAAAAGTGACCAGTCCATTATATGGGCAGCTTACACTTGGAAGCTGCTTAATAGTTTATTAAAAAAAATAATAAAAAATGCTGGCTAAAAGATGTCAGAAAAGACAGCCAAAAAGATGCAAAAAAAGTCACTTCAGCACAGTGACAACTGGTCCTGAAGCATCTTCCTGCTGAAAAACTCAAGGGATTATCACATTCGCTAACAGACATTGTGTGCACATACCATGAAAGTGCCCAGACCCTTCAGATAGTAGTTAATACCCCATTCACATTAGACTACATTTGGCAGCTTTACCATCTGAGAAAATAGAGAACCTCATCCACAAATACCACAAAAGACTTTAAGCTGTCATTGATGTAAGAGGGGGCAATACACGGTATTAAGAAATGGGGTATGTGAACTTTTGATAAGGGTCATTTGGATATTTTGGGTTGTCATTATGATTTAAAACGAGAAAACACATTGGTTTGACAATAAATGGCTTCACTCAACCACTAACAAGGAGTGGAAAAAAAGTTTTGGTATTTTCATTCATATTCTCTGAAAAAAGGCAAAGAAAGAAAAAATTCTGCCGGGGTATGTAAACTTTTGTGAACAACTGTATTTTAGTGTCAAATTTGATAAATTAAAGTTTACAACATTTACACGACTGCATCACCAGAACCATCGTCAGTACAGTATTACATCAACTGAACCACTATCAGTAAAGTAACACATCACCAGAACCTCCATCAGTACATGCATATATTGGCTAGCCTGGAGGGACTAACTCTTTTTCCTGAGCATACCAGAACAATGAGCTTTTGCTCAATCTATTTTCTGTCTGTGTTCGTATTTTCATCTTGTCTAACCGCCATTATATGTTTGGGGGCTTCCTACTCTTTTGGGGCCTACTCCGGGGCAGTTAGCTTTCCTCTTTCCATCTTCAGGGATTAGCTATCTCTCCGGCTGTGCCGAGGCGTCTACTGTAGATCCATCGTAGGTATGCTCCACGGCTGCTACTAGTTGTGCGGTTAGTTTAGGGGTCTGCAACCTATTAGTTTCCAACCTCTCTGGTGTTAGGCTGCCTATGCGTTTTTTTGCTCCTGCCTCCTCAGCTACCATACATGTAGGAGAGGCTGCCGCAGATCCACAGATCGGTCGACAACTAGACAACACAATCATTGTATTGTCGGGTCGTCGACCGACCTGTGGATCTGCGGCAGCCTCTCCTACATGTGTTTTAACCACCTAATACCAGGTGAGCAGCTTCCTATTTAAAAAGTGCTAACTTATTATTGGATAAGACCCTATTGCGCTTTGTGTCTCCCTTGCTTTATCCTCAGCTACCATGACATAACATGGCAGTGTGTTACACCTCAACCCATGAAGACTTCACAAGGGAAGATGGAGCTTTCTATAATGGTTTGATTGACTCTTGTAACATGTAACGGAAGTATTGTACGTGTAACTCAAAAGTTCTTGTCTCTACATAATGCAGAAGAAGCATCCATGAAGTGTTTTGCTTACTATTAGAAGAATATACTTCTCATCAAGTTATTGTTTAGTTAAAAGTTTGTTTTTGGACTCTGGTCATTCATCTCCATACCATCTCCTCCTGGCCTGCAAAGTTCAATGGCAGTATGGGGTCTGCAGAGGCGTATCGCTAAGGTAATACCAGCACATACACCTAGCCAGGACCTGCATTTTCATGTAGCGCATCGGGGCATGGATGATTCTCCCCTTGTCCATGACGGCCACCCCACACCACATTACATTAACTCTTTATGCACTGCATTCAAAACTTCAGACATCACTCCTGCTACTCAAAAGCCCACTGTATGGGCATGCCAGAGCCAGGAATTTCTCATACAAAATGTATTGGTGAACACATCAATCACTTACATCATAAATGCAGTACTTCACTTCATCTGTCGCACGGTTGTTGCAGCACACTGTACATACAAAAACATGGCATAGCATTACCAACTGCATTACATACTGTATAACAACATATCACATCAACCTGGCATTAGTATAGTTCTGAACCGATCCTCTAGAAGTAATGGGGGTCCATGTAGTAACAGTCTGATATTTGTAAGGGCGCAGCACACCCACTTTCAACTCTCCAACAAGAATCATAACTTTAGCCAGTATAAAAGTTAATGGCAGTGATCTAAGCTGTGGCAGCTTCATCAAAAAAGGGAAATGCAATCATAGATCTGGAACACACTTTTATAGCTAGCCTTGTCTTACAAACTGGCTAAAATGAAGCCACTTAAGTTTAAATGTTGACCAATATACTGTATTTCTGTTTCTTCCACTGTTGAAGGTAACAGTAAAATAGACTGACAGATAGATGTGAACAGGAAAACTGGAGCAGTCGTCTATATCAATCAATCAGTTGTCAGCTTCTATATTTTCAACTACATGCAAGCTTCCTACTGTTCAGCGTGGGGATTATCTGTATATAACTTTTCAGGGATGTCTTTAAACCGAAGCTGCAGTGTTTGCTGCTGCATGAGAAATATGCAGCCCTGAAGGTACTGGGGTGGATGGCCGACTTTTATAGGCTCCCCACAGAGACGACAGAAGGAGACTGTCACTTTTAATGAGTGCCATGTACACAATACAGTAAGAAGTAATCCTCAACAGCTGCAAATATTTTGTAGGATTTCCAAAAAAATGTAGTATTATTAGGTATAAATACTATTGATGCATGAACATGAACTGAAGAAATGCAGAAATAAACATACGCAATTATACCAGGCTGTTCCCAAATTCTAATAAACACCAAAAATCTGCAATCCGTAGTTTATCATATATAATAATTCTTATTTATAGCACAAACAGGAGACATGTACAGACAAAAAAGACATTAGAAAGAAACATACAATTCAGCACATATCAATACACAGACAAAGTGCTATTGAGTACATCAAGGGTGTAGAAACAGATGATAGGAGGGGCTAGAGTATGGGGCAAATTTAGGAAGTGAGAACAGGGAATAGTTAGTTAGATTAGTGGGATGAAGTAATGGGCCAGTCTATAGAAATATATTTTTAGGGCACCCTTAAAACTGTGGATACTGGGAACTTATTGGATTGTCCAGGGTAGTACATTAGAAAAACTTGGGCAGCATGAGAGAAGTCCTGGCGATGGCAGATGAGGTTCGGTTATAGAGGATGTTAGTTTTAGGTCATTAGTAGATTAGTAGACCGGAAAGCATGAGAAGGGTGGTAGACAGAGTTGAGGGAGGAGATATAGGGTGGTGCAGAACTGTGCAGAGCTTTATGGGTGAGAGTGAGAAGTTTAAATTGTACTTTGTAGCAGATGGGCAACCAGTGCAATGTCAGACACAGGATGGCATTGTCAGTGAAGTGGTAGGACAGAAATATACTAAACATGCGCTGCCTCGCTCAATACAAGAGAATTGAGAGAGGCCACACAAGTCTAGTCAGAATGTGGCCGGGAGTATGCATATTGCCATCGATACTGGAGAATCTTCACAGTGCGTGCTGTGTGCGATGTGAGGATTCACAAGTCTGTAATCAAATAGACGACAGACTTTTGTGATTAGTCCAGACAACCCTTTTAAAGATCTCCAAACTTAATTCATGGCCAAATTGAGATAATTATATTTTGCAACATTTTTAATTTGAAAGCATTAACCCCTTCATGACCATATGTATTTTCTTTTTGCGTTTTCATTTTTTGCTCCCCTTTTTCCCAGAGCCATAACTTTTTTATTTTTTGGTCAATATGGCCATGTTAGGGCTTGCTTTTTTGCAGGACGAGTTGTACTTTTGAACAACATCATTGGTTTTAACATATCATGAACTGGAAAATGGGAAAAAACAAATTCCAAGTGCAGTGAAATTGCAAAAAAAAGTGCAATTCCGCAGTTTTTTTTTACCATGTTTACTAAATGCTAAACTGACCTGCCATTATGATTCTCCAGGTCATTACGAGTTCATAGACACCAAACATGCCTAGGTTCTTTTTTATTTAAGGGGTGAAAAAAATTCAACGTTTGGTATAAAAAAGAGGCGCCATTTTCTGAGACCTGTAGCGTCTCCATTTTTCTTGATCTGGAGTTGGGTGAGGGCTTATTTTTTGAGCGTCGATTTGCCATTTATACTCATACTATTTTGGTGTAGATACAAACTTTTCATCGCCCATTGTTGCATTTTATTGTAATGTAGCGGCAACCAGAAAAACTTAATTCTGATGTTTTTAATTTTTTTCTCGTTCCACCGGTTAGCGATTGGATAAATTATTTCTTTATATTGATAGATCGGGCGATTGTGAACACGACGATACCAAATATGTGTATATTTGATTTTATTATTGTTTTATTTTGAATGGGGCGAAAGGGGGGTGATTTGAACTTTCATTTTTTTTATTTTTTTAATATTTTTGAAAACTTTTTTTTTACTTTTTGCATGCTTCAATAATCTCCATGTGAGACTAGAAGTTGCAGTACTTTAATCTCCTCTGCTACACACAGCCGATAATCAGATAGCCTCAGTGTAGCAGAAATACTCACTTGCTATGAGCAACCGACCACCGGGTGGCGCTCATAACAATCTAGCCATGACAACTATAGAGGTCTGCTGGAGACAGGGTCACTGATTGGCAGGATTTACGACGTGCTTCCGGAAGGTGCATTTAACTAGTTAACAGCCACGGGTGGATCGCAATTCCACCCACAGCTGTTGCAGGCACATGTCAGCTGTATATATCAGCTTCCATGTGTCCGGAAAGGTGCAGGCTCCGGTGCTGAGCAGGGGGAGCCCGACATTGGCGTGCTATTACGCCATATGTCGGAAAGAGGTTAAATATAAAAATGTATGTTAGTCAATGCTGCTGTTCATGCAGCCAGTTCTTTCACTTCCACAATGGAACAGCCATTGAAGGTACATGATGCACATGAGTCCTGGAGCCTGAGGGTCTCAATAGCCCTTTAAAGTATCAAAAAAAATGTAAGGAAACATATCTTAAAACATAGATGAAAAAACAACTTAAGAGACAATTTAAGAGACAACTTAAGACAACTTAAATAAAATGTAGGGTTTTTTTTTTGAAGCTCTGAATGGTTGGCCTGGATTGACTCAATATATTATGCCACACTGTATCCAGGTACCAAGAAGTTGAAATCCAAATCTGAATGATAAGCCCCAAAGCAGATTACTACTTTAATATGCTAACAGTACATAGTATCAGTTAATATACAGTAATCATTATAACGCTGTAATTATAATAAATATGCCAATGTTATAAGTGTAAAAACTGTAAAAACAGACAAGAAATTATTTTAAAAAACTCATTAGAAAAACTATTAGGGCAGTGTGGTTATATTAAAGTGATAACATGATATGAAATATGTTTACAATAAGTATAACAAGTAATTAGATTGATAAAAAGAATATTACACAACAAGTGCTTTCATATCCATCATTATAAATACATCAGCACCTATAACATTGTATCCGTTTTTTACCCCAGTATTTGTAAGCTAAAATCAGGAGTGGAACAATCAGAGGAAAAGTATAATAGAAACTGTGAACAAACATAATTATATCTTAGCGGGCAGGGTCCTCTCTCCTTCTGTACTTATGCGTCCCTTGTCTAGCACATGTTTATTGTATCTGTCTATATTTTTCCCTTTTCATATGTAAAGCTCCATGGAATAAATGGCGCTATATAAATGTATAATAATAATAATAATAATAATAATTACCCAGACGACTATTTTTAGCAAACCAAGAAGAATAGTCTGTTATCTATACTTTTGCTTGTGTAAGCCTGTAATATTGACTTGTAAGCTGTTATTTCATATAACATAGTGTGCTCTTATCTTTGATGACTAGTGATGTTTGCTGATATGCTAATTATGCATTATGTTATGGAGTCAGTTTGTTGACTTCCAAAGCAGAGAGGGAAAAACTATGCAAATAGATTAAATGATCAAGTAATGCTACTTGATCTCATCACCATTCTTCCCCTTATCTATGAGGCTGAACTGAAGGACACTTGTTAAATCTAAAAATAGTTTACATGCCTCTGTATAAAGAGACTCAGAGACAGAGAGATGTTGTGAGACAGCCAGAGATTCTGCCAAGACATCCTAACACCCGAAGGACCAAAGACAGCACTGCAGCCAGTTCATCATGGCACCATCACAGGGGACACAGATCTATCATTCTACAGGAAACAACCTAGTGGTTTTCAGCTCCGGTTGGAAGAATACAGATCTGCTCCATTGACCATCGCTGAACCTAAGACACAGAATATGCTCTGAGGAAACTGGATGATAGAAAGTTTTGTGTCACAATGCTGAGACCTCTTACATTCGTGACTATGCTTAAAGATATGTTGTGGACTGTCGCCGATAAGTGAAGAAGGATGATTGGAATCCTATCATGTCTGGCTAATTAAGATGGGGAGCAATATGAAGAAACAGGATTATATCTTAATTACTGAGGTGACTATTTTTAGCAAACCAAGAAGAATAGTCTGTTATCTATACTTTTGCTTGTGTAAGCCTGTAATATTGACTTGTAAGCTGATATTTCATATAACATAGTGTGCTCTTATTTTTGATGACTAGTGACGTTTGTTGATATGATAATTGTGCATTGTGTTATGGAGTCAGTTTGTTGACTCTGAAAGCATAGAGGGAAAAACTATGCAAATAGATTAAATAATCAAGTAATTCTACTAGATCTCATCACCATTCTTCCCCTTATCTGTGATGCTGGACTGAAGGATAATTGTTAAATGTAAAAATAGGTTACATGCCTCTGTATAAAGAGACTCAGAGATGGAGTGAGACAGCCAGAGATTCTGCCAAGACATCCTAAGATAAAAATGACCAGAGACAGGACTGCAGCCAATTCATCATGGCACCGTCACAAGGGACACGGATCTATCATTCTACAGGAAACAACCTAGGAGTTTTCTGCTCCAGTTGGAAGAATACAGATCTGATCCATTGACCATCGCTGAATCATGGATATGTTTGGAGAAAGCCAGGATTGGGACCCGCTGGTCGTCTGGTTCCATGGAAACATTTAGCGAAGTCAGGTTGTGACCTTCAGATCAACTGACCTTGCTACACTGTTTTACCCTCACCCTGTGTTATCTGAGTAGCATTATGCCCACGTTAACAGGAGAGCAGGTGTTAGGCGGGACAATCCCTGGTCCATGCTGTTCTGGCTAGCGGACCCGGAAAGCCAACCCCCATGTCTTCACAGAAACACGTCACCACTTCTGTATTTATAACCCACTCCTGGCTTTGGCTTACAAATACTGAGGTAAAATATTGTAAAATACTGACCAAATACAGAACATGGCCTTAAGTGTAGGCGACCGATCTATAAGAACCTTAGGTATAATACCCACCAAATTGCCATACCAGTAGACTTCTTGAGACACACTGCCCAGTACCCCAACGTGCATTTCGCATATTGCTTCATCAGGAGGTACTGAGGCAATGTCAGCCTCAATTATTTGTAATAAGCACTCACTAATCAACATCAAGTATATTATTTAGCACATGTTAGGGGATCTGTTATGATTTGGTAGCTGAGGAGAGCAGGCAAAAAAGGCAATACACCAGAGAGGTTGAAATCTACTGGATTGCAGTACCCTGACTAACCACCACAACTAAAGGCAGCCGTGGAGCGTACCTACGTTGGTCCTAGACGCCTCGTCACAGCCTGAGAAGCTAACTACACCTAAAGAAAGAAAGAGGAAAACTATCTGCCCCGGAGCAGATCCCCAAAGAACATAGGAAGCCCCCAAACATGTAATGGCGGTTAGACAAGAGGAAATACAGACACAGACAGAAAATAGTATGAGCAAACGTTGGGGCCCAATCTTCCTAGAAAGAAAAGGATAGGAAGGACACTTACTGCAATCCAAAAAACCCTAAAAAAATACCAACTCACTAATTGCAAAAAGACCTGAGATCACACGACCTCTACCACCTAAATTAGTTCTCTGGTGTAACAAAACTAAGCAGCAGCCACTGAAAAAACTGGAAAAGGCAAATGAACAAATAACAGTGGCTCAGATAAACTGAGAGGAGCACAAGCCCCCGGAGGGGACCTGGCTGACCTCCACAGAAGTGCAGGACAAAATGCAAAAAGCAAGCACAAAAATAAAAGCAGAAAATATCTTATCTGTTAGCAGAATATGCAGGCAAGACACAGCTAGCTTCCAAGTGAACCAGGAACCAAAGTTGAGACAAGAACAATTGATCACCGGCAACCCTGATGGGAGGGAACCTCCCTTATATAAGACCAGTCTGTAACACCTGATTGCCAATCTTCACAATCTTCATTGAATAGTTCAGTACTGTTTGTAACCACCAGAGGGAGCTTCTGCTCAGAATTCATTTCTAACACATTCACAACAGGGATCGCTATCGAGTCTTCCAACACTTCTGTGTCCTAGAAGTCACACTATTTCTGACCTTTTTTCCGCAGCTCAATACTGAGACTGTAGATTAAGCTATTACTGTAATTACCTTGTGCTGTTTCCAAATTTACAAAATGTCTGACCCCCTGTTTCAGGATTGAGTGCATGTTGCTATGGCGTTAATATCAAATCCACATGGGGTCTTCTGTATCAATAGCTAAAGATGTCTGGCTCACACATTTAACATTTTGAATATATACAGTTAATGTGGACATAACCTTTTAGCGAATTCTTTCTGTGTTACTACGGTGATTCAAGTAATTCAGCGTTGTATTTTTCTGAATGCATTATTTAGGCCTGTCACCGTGTGAGTCACATTTAACTCTGCCCCTTTCACTGTGCCTTATCCATGTGATTATGTTGTCTTACAAATAATGAATGTTGAATTCTTCGGCGACTGCGCTCTGAATTATGTAGACTGCTCAATTTTGAATGAGATGTCTTAATAAAAGTGGGATTAATTGATAGAATGTCCCAATGGTCATCATGCAAAACAAAAACAGCATTTAATTTAACATGGTATTTTTTTAATCAGATGGTTCTCAATTAACTTTACATCCATGCGTGTAACAGCTATGGTTCTGGCCTATGGAAAGGTTGGCTTGTCCTTGTGAGACCGGGACAGACTGATAAGAAGCATGCTATAACATTTAAACATTTTCTAAGGATAATACTCTGGCTTCAGCACATTTGTGGCCAAAAGTTTTGAGACGGATGCAAATTTTGGTTTACACAAAGTTTGCAGCATCAGTAGCTTTAGCTCTATTTTTCTTGTTTTAATCCCCCAAGGATCTGGCCCTTTTTAATTTTTGTGCTTCTGTTTTTTCCTCCCTTTTTTTCGAAAAGGCACAAGTTTTTATTTTTCCATCAACATAATCATATGAGGGCTCTTTTAGCAAAACAAGCTGTAATTTTGATTAACGCCATTTATTTTACCATATAATATACTGACAAATGGGTATAAAAGTCCAAGTCGAATGAAATGGTGAAAAATAAAAACTTCTATTGTTTTTTTGTGGTTTTATTTTTATAGCTATTATTATATTGTAAAAATGTCCTGGTAACATTATTATCCAGGTCAGTGAGATTACTACAACAATAAACTGTTTTTTTTTTCTTTATGCAGTAAAAATGCAGAAGTGTGCAAAAACAAATTTGGTTTCTGTCCTCATTTTCAGAGACCCATAAAGTTTTTATTTTTTCAAAAAGAGAGCTGCATGAATTTTCAGTGATTTTTTGTATGGTGAGGTAAGTTTTACTAATAGACATTTTGGGCTCCATAGGATGTTGCATTCTACAAAGGAATAAATGAGATCAGAGTTTCTTTCAATAACAGTGTACTAATCTTCCCTGTTTACACTGACATTTTTTTTATTGATATGGTTAAGATAATGAGACTTTTTCACTTTGTGGAATAGCACTTTTAATTCTAATGCCACAGCTATAAAGGAACAGAATTAAGACACCAAGTTTGTTAAAGGGGTTGTCCATGCTTGGGGTTTCATTCTGCAATCACTCAATGTGACTGCAGACTTGTGAATCATCACAGGGTGCACAATGCATGCTGTCAGGATTCTTCAGTGCCGGAGTGGGCAGTCATATGCAATTTGCACACTTTCAACCACATTCTGACTAGATGTGTCCGGCCTCGCTCAATTCACTTCTATTGAGTGAGGCCATGCAGTCAAATACTCGCAGTCAAGCGTCCAACCGCTCCCGACACTGGAGAGTACTGACTGGGTGAACTGTGCACGCTGTGAGGATTTACAAGTCTGCAGTCACATAGAATGACTGCAAACTTGAACCCCAAGCTTGGACAACCCCTCTAATGACAGTGGCATAACTATAAGAAGTACAAAAGTTGAATAAGACAAGGAACTTGATGCCTAAGGTGGTTCAAAGTCTCATCTGCTATAGTTTAGCCAATTGCAGTGCAGTTATTCAAATCTTGGAACATTCAAAGAACACTCCAAGTAAGTCTGATAAATGTGTATACCTAGTGCAGGGCCCTAAATTTTCATTTTTAAGTTTTGCATCTGTAACGTAGTGTGGGGCTTTAGCCATGGGTGAGGCACTCTTGTTGTAAGCCCTGGTACACTACAGTAAAATGGGGACCCTGGCTAGTAGTGTGGACTTTAGCTGTAGGGGAGCTATGACCTTGCAGACCACATGATCCCGGTGACTTTGGCTGGCCTTGAAGGGATGTTATAAAGTTCAATGAGGGAGACCACCACTCAAAAACAAACTGCCTTGTACTGAACAATAACGTACGGAACAGTATGTACAGAGGATAGTGGGTGCAACTATTCATGGACGTTTCTCATAACAGTTAGGACATCTTCACATTTCTTTTGCTCCTTCCTAAACTCTCTCGGTTCTGCCTCAGTTAGTTCCTCTACCAACACCGCAACCCAGCACAGTGCTTCAGGAGTTCCACCTTGTCTCCCATAACAGCTGTAAGGATTCCGGATTTTCCATTAAGCCTGTTTGCCCTTGTCCAAGATGGAGTCTTGTACCTCGCTCTGTCCTGGAACTTTCTGTCTGTCCTGCTATTTAACTCCGGCTCAGGAGATTCTCCTTGCCTGAGTATTTTGTTGCTGCTGGCTTCTGAGCTTTCTCCTGGTCTGCTTCTGGTTTTCCTGCTGCTACTCGTTACTCGGTGCTCTTCCTCACCACTTACAGCTGCGTTCAGCCCTCTGGGTGGCTCCCTGATCCTGGCCGGTGATACTTATTGCCCGACTTCTAGTGTGGAGCTACTCATCTCTGGAACTGCTGTAGTCAGTAAGAGATTCTGACATCATTATCTCCTTCTTGGACGGTGTTCTGTGTGGGCTGTGTTGCTGGACTTGAGCTGGACTTTTTGGCCCTAAAAGGTACATTTAGTAACCTTCTCCTGTTAATGCTCCACCTGTGTATTGCTGAACTTCTACATTAAGTGCTGTGTGCACTCTTGCTCATATTATTGCTGGACTTCTATGTTAAGTGCCGTACGCACTCTCGCTTCATATTACTGCTGGACTTGTGCTTATTAGCAGTCGCTCCCCGCTATTCAGTTTGCTGTTCATTTCTATATTGTGCTGAGCACTTCATTACTATTGCAGGAAGATCTCTGTTAGATTTGGTTCAATTTCTTATTTTGTTCAGTACACTTGTTTGCCTCAGGTTTGGTCTCAGTTTCGTTTTATCCCACGCAATTAGATTCCATAGTACCCACATAATTGTTACAACGGCATAGTAAGCAAGAGTCCAATTTTCCCAAAGTAGGCAAGTCGCAACTTGATGATCCTTGATTCAAGTGATATATCTAGCTTGTTTTGTTCCAAAATTACTGTTAATTCTTCTTGCTATCCATGGTATTGCTAACCTCCTTCTCCAGCACCACATTTTGAAGGCGTAGATTCTTCTTCTGTCTTGTTTCTTTATGGTCCAGGTTTCGAATCCGTATATTACCACAAAGTAGACCAACCTATGAATGAGCCATGTCTTCATCTCCAGTGAAATGTTCCTCGATTTGAAGACCTTATCCAGTGACTTCATTGTTGATTTGCCCATAGCTATTCTCGTATTGCCTTCCGGTGTTGACGCTGCATTTAGTCTACTACAACTATGTAATGTGCATCACCAGCCTTAGTGTCATACAGTAGGTATAATACGGTGTATTAGTTTTATCCAAAGTTGTTTTGTGTCATATTAGTTTATATAATTTTCAATGTTTAAGAGAATTGCTTATTGGCTTTTCTGACTACACAAAAATGTTGATCTCCGATTTTCAGTTAAAGGTAGAATAGAAGTCTAATTAATTCAGCTATTTAGAAAATTTACATAGCTAGAGTACGGTACAAAAAGGAGAACGTTGTACAAGTAATGTAGTCTATGGATGGCTAAACAAAGTCTGTTTGTATGAGCGCGTCTGCTTCATTCAGCGCCAGGTAAATGGAACAGAGCACAGGAAAAGGGATGACATGGGAGATTAGCTTCTGTTCATGTTGCTAGCTCATTGCACTCGTCTGCTTACTAGCAGGGACATTCTGTTACACTGCATGTCAACTTGTGACTTATTGGTGGCTAGGTGTAAGTTGTACATACAAAATGCACTGTCACTATCTGTGACAGTGTGACTATCTGTCACTATATCTGTCACTACATGAGTGGTCGTAACCATGGAAACCTAAGCTACTGCAATGACCTGCACATGGGGAAAGCGACATACTGCAGCTTATCAGAAGAACAATAATACATTTCTAATTGGAGGTCTTTGCTATTATTATTACACTTACTACATATTGGGATAGGATCTTGGAGGTGGGATTACCACTTTAAGGATGTGACTTAAAGAGGTTGGCTGGTGATAATAAGGTATCACCTATTCATGGGATAGGTGATCTGTTGATCGGTGGGGGTCCAGCTGCTTGGATTCACATTGATAGACAGTCTCAAGTCTAAATATTTTTCTAGACAGAATTGGGCACTTGACCACCTCTCCACTTATTTTCTATGGGACTGCTGAGTGCCGCACTCAGCATTTTCTTGACAGTCCCACAGAAAATAAAAGGAGTGGGGGGTCATTTTATGATAGAGATCAAAGTACAATGTTGGGTCAAATTTTGTGTTCCAGTAGTTAGACCAATCCTTTCCTCCAGATAACTTGTTTTCACTAGGCCACCCCTTTAAACCTGTATTCTCTCAAACAAAAAGGAGACTACTTAGGAAAAACCTTTGCGATGCAAGCAGGGATTAAGTACTGCTACATGAGAACCTTATAATTGGTGTTAGGCATTAATGCTTTGAGTAGATCTCCAGAACCAGAGGACCAATTATGGGTCACTCATTGAACCAGAGGACCAATTGTGGGTCACTCATTGGTTTACATAGGTACATAGTTAAAGCTGTTGAAAAAAGACTAATGTCCTGCAAGTTCAACAGATGGAATGGAATAATATGGAGTATATGTGCAACCATAAAGCATGATCCAGTCCACCCCAAAAAAACTCATCATTCCTGATCCTGATCCCGATGAGTAATGATATCCAACTCTCAAGGTGTTTTATTCTTCAAAAAGTTTATAAATCTATAGTTATTTTATATTAATTTAAATTACAGGAAATGTTTACAAATGTGAATACCAAGCACAGTCACGATTTGCACATTGAAAACTATTGTCAATATAGAAGGAGTTGGCAGAAATCATTTAAAAGAAATCTGTCATTAGATTCATGCTCACCTCTGATGCTGGAGCTGTTCCAGCAGTGTCGACATTGCCTCTCACAGGGATCGAGTGACATTGTTAGATCATACAATCCCTGCAGCCATACAGCGCTGCTTTATAGGAAAAGGGAAGGATGTATTCGGCACATCAACTTGTAGCTTAAAATCCAAAAAACTATTAAAAACACCTGACATGTTTCAGGTGCGACAATAGTGCCCTTAGTCATAGGTTGTAGAAAAAAGGCAAAGCATGCATTTACCCATGTGGTCAAAATTGTTGGTATCCCTCATTTAATGACAGAAAAACCCACAATGGTGACAGAAATAACTTGAATCTGACAAAAGTAATAATAACTAAAAAATCTATGATAATGAACAAATGAAAGTCAGACATTGTTTTTCAACCATGCTTCCACGGACTTTTTTAAAAACTTAAACTCATAAAATAGGCCTGGACAGAGATGATGGTACCCTTAACTTAATATTTTGTTGCACAACCTTTTGAGGCAATCACTGCAATCAAACGATTCCTGTAACTGTCAATGAAACTTCTGCACCTCTCGACAGGTATTTTGGCCACTCCTCAAGAGCAAACTGCTCCAGTTGTCTCGTGGTTGAAGGTTGCCTTTTCCAGACGGCATGTTTCAGCTCTTTCCAAAGATGCTCAATAGGATTTAGGTCAGGGCTCATAGAAGGCCACTTCAGAATAGCCCCGTGTTTTCCTCTTAGCCATTCTTGGGTGTTTTTAGCTGTGTGTTTTGGGTCATTATCCTTTTGCAAGACCCATTACCTATGACTGAGACCAAGCTTTCTGACACTGGGCAGCACATTTCTCTCTAGAATCCCTTGATAGTCTTGAGATTTCATGGTACCCTGCACAGATTCTAGACACCCTGTGCCAGATGCAGTAAAACAGCCCCAGAACATAACAGAGCCTCCTCCATGTTTCACAGTAGGGACAGTATTCTTTTCTTGATATGTTTCATTTTTCTGTCTGTGAAAAATAGAGCTGATGTGCCTTGCCAAAAAGTTCCATTTTTGTCTCATCTGTATATAGGAAATTCTCCCGGAAGCTTTGTGGCTTATCAACATGTAGTTTGCCAAATTCCAGTCTGGCTTTTTTATGATTTTTTTTCAACAATGGTGTCCTCCTTGGTCATCTCCCATGAAGTCCACTTTGGCTCATAAAACGACGGATGATGCGATCTGACACTGATGTTCCTTGAGTTTGAACTTCCCCTTTAAATTGTTTAGCAGTTTTTCTGGGCTCTTTTGTTGCCATTCGTATTATCCATCTGTTTGTTTTGTCATTAATTTTCCTCCTGCGGCCACGTCCAGGGAGGTTGGCTACAGTCCCATGTAGCTTAAATTTCTGAATAATATGTGCAACTGTAGTCACAGGAACATCAAGCTGCTTGGAGATGGTCTTATAATTTTTACCTTTAACATATTTGTCTATAATTTTCTTTCTAATCTCCTGAGACAACTCTTTCCTTTGCTTCCTCTGGTCCATGTTGAGTGTGATACACAACATGTCACCAAACAGCACAGTGAGTATCTGTAGCCCTCTATACAGGCCACTCACTGATTCCAAGATTGTAGACACCTGTGATGCTAATTAGTGGACACACCTTGATTTATCATGTCACTTTTGTCACATTATTTTTAGGGGTACCATCATTTCTGTCCAGGCCTATTTCATTCGTTTTTTGTTTTTTTTAAATTCTGTGGAAGCATGGTTGAAAAGCAATGTCTGACTTTCATTTGTTCATTATCATAGATTTTTGAGTTATTATTACTTTTGTCAGATTCAAGTTATTTCTGAGACCATTGTGTGTTTTTCTGTCATTAACGAGAGGTACCAACAATTTTGACCACGTGTGTATATATAAGAGGGAGACCAATAGCAAGCCAGCAAGGTAATTACATACATATACAAAACGTGTGTGCCGCACTGACATTGTTAACAACCAAGAAACATATAATAACCACAAAACAAAACAAATATTGAAATAAAGCAAATGAGCAATCAATAGATGTAAAATAAATCGTTTTTGAAATTCATCCCATTGGGATATTTCTTGTTTAACTTCAGAATCCAAAATGCTTCCCTCATATTAAGTTCTTTCGTCATCACCTCCACAAATGGGGTTATTAACCTTTTCAATGCCATAGAATCTGAAATCGGAAACATCACCCTTGTGTATATTAATGAAATGTTTTGAGGCTCCTGAGTAAGATGCATTTTTATTATAAATATTGGAGGGGTGTTCCACTATTCTTTTTTTAAATTTGCATATGGTACAACCAATATATTTCAGTTGGCATTACTGGCAGCAGATGTGATAAACTACATATTGAGTATCACAATTAATAAAAGACTTAATTTCTTGAGATTTGCCAGAAACCAAATTGAGGATTGTAGGGCATTCAAAAAGTCAGAGTGGAATTATTATTATGAACAGAGGAAGAAACAGGAGCCTTATGAGAAGTTAGAAATCTCGGTCTATTTAACACTTTATTGAACGCATGTTTAATGTCATGCTCTCTATAACCCCTTTCTCTTAATCTTTTTTTATAATTTTGGTTTCTGAAGGAAAGGACTCATGTTCAGATTAATTTAGTTTTGCATGGTTAAATGCGCCATAGGGTATGGCTTTTATAGTGTGACGTGGGTGTGAAGAAGATAATAAAGTGGTATTACCAGACATACTTTTCCTATATAAGGAAGAACTTACACGATGTGTGGCAGAATTGCCTGATAAATATATATCCAGGAACGTAACTTGGATTTCAGAGGCACTGAGGGTGAACTTTAGATTTAGATCATTGGAATTAAGATAAACTAAAAAATCCTCTCCTTGCAAGGGTTCACCCTGCCATACAAGCAATAAGTCGTCCACATATCTGCCAAACCAAAAAATGGAATCATGGAAAGGATTGCAGTCGGTAAAAATAAATAATTCTTCCCTCCATGCCATATAAAGGATGGCAAGGGATGGGGAGAATCTTGACCCCCTCTCGTCTCCAGAGCTGCTTTACTCTCCCGTACTTCAGACAAATAGCTTACATATAGAGGAAGTGAGCATTGCTCATGATGAATGTCATTAGTCCAAAAGTGGGGAAGGTGAAGCCACGCTGATTGGCCTCAGAGATTGCGTGACATTGTTATGTCATGCGATCCTCAGGAGAGGCGGTGACTATACCACTAGAACGGTGCCAACACCGGAGGTGAATATAAGTGTTATTATTTTACAAAGAGGAAACATAGGGATTGAGAGAGGGTTGTTTGAGTAGAGGACAATCACTTTAGGCTATAGCAATGTGGTACCTGACACCCTATCTTGTGGTTGCAGTGAATGGAGTGATGAGAGTTCAAACACGGGGATTTCAACTTTAAAGACCCCTATATAAGGAAATCAAGAGAGCTGATTATGTGCAGGAACCTCTCCACTTACAGTGGCCACAAAATTTCTGTAGAGACAGAAGTAGACACCTTTATAAGATGCTTATAGCCTATCCCATGAATATGCCATAAATGAACCCTGTGTTATGAATGTGCTAGAGATGGTTTCTGAGCAGAGGCTCCCTCTGGTGGTTACAGACAGTACTGAACCTTTCAGTGAGGAATGGCAACATGGGATCACGGACTGGTCTGATATAAGGGAGGTTCCCTCCAATGATGGTTGCCGGTGATCAATTGTTCTTGTCTCAATTGTGGTTCCTGGTTCATTTGGAAGCTTGCTAAGTCTTGCCTGCATCTTCTGCTATCAGATAAGATATTTTCTGCTTTTATTTTTGTGCTTGCTTTTTGCATTGTTACCTGCACTTCTGTGGAGGTCAGCCAGGTCCCCTCCGGGGGCTTGTGCTCCTCTCAGTTTAACTGGAGCCACTGTTGTTTGTTCATTTGCTTTTTCCTGTTTTTTCAGTGGCTGCGGCTTAGTTTTGTTACACCAGAGAAATGATTTAGGTGGTAGAGGTCGTGTGATCTCAGGTGTTTTTGCAATCAGTAGTGTTGGTATTTTTTAGGGGTTTTTTTGGATTGCAGTGAGTATCCTTTCCTGTACTTTTCTGTCTAGACAGATTGGGCCCCAGTGTTTGCTCATTCTATTTTCTGTCTGTGTCCGTGCTTCTTCTTGTCTAACCGTCATTACATGTTTGGGGGCTTCCTATTTTCTTTGGGGATCTGCTCCGGGGCAGATAGCTTTCATCTTTCTGCCTTTAGGTGTAGTTATCTCTCAGGCTGTGACGAGGCGTCTAGGATCAATGTAGGAACGCTCCACGGCTACCTCTAGTTGTGTGGTTAGTTCAGGTTACTGCAATCCAATAGGTTCCAGCCTCTCTGGTGTATTGCCGTTTTTGCTTATTCTCCTCAGCTACCAAAACATAACACCCTGGTTATCATACATGAAGAAAATAAAACATTTTAATATACACTAAAAACGAGAAAAATTGCCATTTCTTTCTACTCTTTCACTGAACTGAATCTACAAACCAAGCAATCTTGTCAGATCACTTGAGGTCAGGTTTTCACTGTGTCTCATATGAAATATTTTGTGTCACCTATCATCACTTTCCTGCCACTCACATCCTCATCTAACACCTCCTAAATTTTCTGGCACTAACCTAACATTTACAAGGTTACTTACCATTTTTTCCCTTATTCTTTACAGATCTTTACTTTAATAAATCAGAGATAAATGCCATTTCATTTTTCCAGACACTCTCTGCAGGGGACTTCAATATTGTCATCAGTCAGCAAAAAGGAAAAGACACAAACAGAGAATAAAATTATCATGAGCTCTGGCAAGAGATATCCTTTCGAAATAACACAAACTTGCCCAGTTTGACTTCTAATAAAACAAGATGAAGAAAGTGGCCATGGTTCAGGTCAGATGGGTTAGTGAGAAATCTCTGCTTTCACATATGTAATGCAGCATGAAAAATATGTCTTTCTTCTTTGTGCTTAGTGTTTACCTGAAATAAATTTTCCATTTATCTGTGTTGAGTCTCCCGTTTCCATTTGTCGACCTGTGTGTTTTCTTTTGCTGACCTTGACGTCAATGTCGAAAAGTCTAACACATTTCTAATACTATGATTGAAGAGTAATTATCACAAAATTAATATTCTTTAACATTCTTTCTAAAGATAAGGAAATTAGTAGCACTTCCATTACCCCGTTATTATGATTTTTAGAAAAAATTCAAGTAAAATCTTTAGAGCAATCAAGGCTTTGCAAACGTACATAATTACAATTGTATCATGATAAATAAATAAGAAATCTCACATACTGTACCAATGGCAATAAATGTCATCGACTCATTATTATAGTTTAACCCATTCATCTTTAATACTCTATAAATACAATTATTAAACTAGTAATTAGTAATCCATAATATCATTTATTCCTGTTCAAGGCATTCCTACAACAGCATGCCCAATACGTTCAATGTCATTTCAATTATTTGGTGACCAAACCTACTAATAAATGCGTTGCAACAAAATAATGGTGTGAGATATTGTAATCTTGAGCAGCTCTGTATGTTGGAAACTTAATAAAGTTAAAAGGAACCACAATGTAAATACTAAAATATATACAGTACAGACCAAAAGTTTGGACACACTTTCTCATTCAATGATTTTTCTGTATTTTCATGACTATGAAAATTGTAGAATCACACTGAAGGCATCAAAACTATGAATTAACACATGTGGAATTATACATTACACTTTACAAAAAAGTGTGAAACAACTGAAAATATGTCTTATATTCTAGGTTCTTCAAAGTAGCCACCTTTTTCTTTGATTACTGCTTTGCACGCAGAAAAGGTGAACGGATGGACTCTACATGTCTAGTTCCCACTGTGAAGCATGGAGGAGGTGGTGTGATGATGTGGGGGTGCTTTGCTGGTGACTTTTTGTGTATTTATTCAAAATTGAAGGCATAGTGAACCAGCATGGCTACCAGAGCATCTTGCAGCAGCATGCTATTCCATTTGGTTCGCGTTTAGTTGGACCATCATTTATTTTTCAACTGGACAATGACCCCAAACACACCTCCAGGCTGTGTAAGGGCTAGTTGACCAAGAAGGAGGGTGTTGGGGTGCTACGCCAGATGACCTGGCCTCCACAAACACCAGACCTGAACCCAATCGAGATGGTTTGGGGTGAGTTGGACCGCTCACCGCTTCAATTTTGAATAATCCCAACAGTGTCACCAGCAAAGCACCTCCACACCATCACACCACCTCCTCCATGCTTCACGGTGGGAACCAGGCATGTAGAGTCCATCCGTTCACCTTTTCTGCGTGCAAAGCAGTAATCAAAGCAAAAGGTGGCTACTTTGAAGAACCTAGAATATAAGACATATTTTCAGTTGTTTCACACTTTTTTGTAAAGTGTAATGTATAATTCCACATGTGTTAATTCATAGTTTTGATGCCTTCAGTGTGATTCTACAATTTTCATAGTCATGAAAATACAGAAAAATCTTTGAATGAGAAGGTATGTCCAAACTTTTGGTCTGTACTGTATATATATAATTAGGAAAAGTAAGTTTCTGTAACAAAGGGAGATTGGACTCACTTGGAGTTTGTTCTCCACTATCTTACTATTTTGACAGCTCTACGAGACTTCCTGCCTCTGAGCTGAGCTACCACTGTATTGGGGAGACTATGAGTGTGCAAGTGAGATCTTAGCTGCTGTTTTACTTCATGCTGTATGTAGTAAATAGGAAGCAATGCTAGATGGATTGCTGTGTATTATGGAACAGCAGGAGGAGGACACTGGAAGCAGTTACACAGGTACAACCTGTCACTGTCTCAATTGCGGCTGCTTTTGGCTTTCTTTATATGTGGTGAGAGACTCATTAATATTTTATTAGTAGCTCTGCCCTTATCTAGAAAATTAATTGTTTAAATGTGGATTTGTCCTATTGCTGCAGAATAAAGGGGTTGTCCACGACCAACATACTGATGATCAATCTATATAATAGGTCATCAATATTAGATCGGTGGGAGTCGAAAAGCTTCCAACACTATCGATCAGCTGTTATCTTCTCCAGCAGCAACCAGATGTAAACAGTGTACAGAACTGGAAAAGCACAGATATGTACACTGTATAATGGTTTCCACCAAATACTGCAGATCTGCTCCAATTCACATCAATAAAAGCTGACCTGCTGCTCCTATTCCACTCACTATTTGCATCCAACCACCGCTGGAGCAAATAACTACCGCATAGTGGGGGTGCCCAGTGTTATCAACCTTAGTCGAGCAGAACCTATTTAAACCTTTAAAGGCAGCAATGTCATCTTCCGCTCATTGGACTGAAAGTAAACATGGACATATATGACTGATATTAACAATATTCTGTACATAGTAAAGTTCAGGATCCTGGCAGTAAGTCGTAAAAATCTTTACTTAGTTTGTGTTTCGCTAATTCGTTGCCCATTGTGATGCATTGATGAATTTATTCACCACAATTTGTTGGCGAATATTTGAGAAAAATATGTGAATCGATTCACAGATGGTTTTAGATGGACCAGCAACTCGATAAAATGGTAAAGCAGGAAAACCAATTTGTTCATCTTGAACCCTAACCAGATCTGAGCTCAGGGCTCCATTTACTCTTCATGTGCTGAACAGACCCAGTTTCCCTCGCATAGTTGGAACCTCTCCCTGAAATACTGAAATGCCTGCATCTATCTGAAATACTATATCTATTGGAGAAACTTCTTGGAATTTCTTCTACTGTCTTTTTTTGTGTTTTCCAAGAACAAGCACATCAAATCTACTCCCCTTTTCCCAATTGGCTGCGCTGCCAACCACAGAAAAATTTGGCCCAATCTCTATGCAGCTCAACCCCTTCAGAAGACATGTTGTTGATAATTGCAAAGAAGCAACTACGGTAATTGTTTTTCTGACCAATCATCTGATCCAAAGCCACAAATTCAGGTCACCAGGCCACCCCTAAATACTGGATGACTAATCTCCCCCTGCCAAAACTATAAATAATTCTGCCGACACCATGAACTATGGCAAATTATGTGCGATCTATTCAATATCAGATAGTGAATCCCATCTCATCTATACAGACAAGAAAGAGCCTCTTACAAATCCACATGTCTATAACTAAAGCTTTCTATTCAAAGCATAAATGTCATCTTTTTATTTAGTGATTTAGAATTTTTTTTAATATACCGTACTCAAATTCTTGGTTCACTAGCCAAAATAAACGAATTGTGTTAAATCCTATTTCATGCTATGTAACAAATCCAATGTGTTACATTGGCCAATTTCATTTCTTCCCAGAAGCACAATTAATAAATCTGAATATAACCATTTAATACTTCTGCAGCAGATGCTTATTAAACCATTTTAATCCATTCTTAATTCATTTTTATACATCTGCAACATCTGCTTGTTAGAGGTTTTAGTCAATTACAATTTGAGCAAAGTACCTGAAAACTACCTGAATCCAGAGACAATTTTTCAGAATACATTCTGTGCACAATACATATAAATTAGAATCACCCGTAAAGGGAGCAACTAGAAAATAAATAAGGTCTACTATAAATCCTAACATTTTGAGATTCCTACATGCCTAACTCAAGGCTCAACTTAATCAAATCTAACATTATAGCCTCCGATCCTTATATTTTGAATGAGTAGATGTACATGTAGAGTAGCTCAGACGAGATGAAGCTGGGAGATGAACTAACAGGAGGTGTTTTGTAAAGTTTTACACAATTTTCAACTAATATTATATTATATGTACTACAGTAGCTTGTATTTTCTTACATGAAAACCTGTGTTTAAATTTATTTGTAATCCAATTTGTGTTGATGCATCCGCATTAAATAGTCTAAGCTGGTGAAGTGAAGTGAGAAAAATATAGGAATAAATTAAATTTATGGCATAAAATAACTAGAAATTGGCATGTGCATATGTATTCACCTCCCTAAAGTCAGTACTTTGTAGAGCCTCCTTTTTTCGGCAATTACAGATGCAAGTCGCTTTGGATAAGTCTCTATGAGCTTTCCACATCTTGCCACTGGCATGTTTGCCCATTCCTCAAGGCAAAACTGCTCCAGCTCCTTCAAGTTAGATGGTTTCTTCTGGTTAACAGCAATCTTCAAGTCTCACCACAGAGTCTCAGTTGGATTAAGGTGTGAGCTTTGACTAGGCCACTCCAAAACATTTACACATTTCCTCTTAAAAGACTTGACTGTTTCTATAGCAGTATGCTTTCTGTCATTGTCTTGTTTGAAGATGAACTTCCATCCAGTCTCAAAATAACTGACAAACTGAAAAAGGTTGTGAGGAGCTGACCCCTTGTTCTAAAGACTACTGGATCAATGCAGGTAGAGCGGAATCCACAGTTCTAAGGGATGCAGACTTTTTCCAGCATGGAGCACCAGTTACATCGAACTTGTTTTGTTTTATTAGAGATTTGCTTGCTCGTCAGTTTAAGTGCACTATTTTCATCTGGAAAGTGTTCAGACTCTGGAATCAATGTTTACTTTCAGTGACAGTAAGAAGAGGAACATATGAGGGCTGGATCTTATGTATACATAAAATAAAGGTAAAGGTAAAAGCAATCATTCCATTATTCTTGCTAGTGCCTCAGAGGCCTCAATGGAGCCATTGTTTCAAATGAGACTGTACTTTGACTCTTGTTGTATGTTAATTTGTGAATGCATGCTGATTACGTATTATATCAGCCCACTGCAGTTTACTAGCCTACAGTACTTTGGAAAAATATGCAGATTATTTAAACAATTGAACAATGAAGGATCACCTCCCTCCGCCTTCTTCCAATCCTATGGAAGAATGTCCACAGGATTGGATGAATGGTAGCTGTGGATATAAAAAGTCTCTGGCTCAATCTGAAAAGAGACCCTCTTCAGGAACAGCCAAAATAACCATGGCTCCAACTGGTGGAATGCAGGTCTGCTCCTCTGCCCATCACTGAACCCACAAAGACGTTTGGAGAACTGCGGTTGGGACTGCATTATATATGGTTGCCGGCTGGAGCTTACATGTGCTACGGTTGTGATATTGAATGTCTGGATATGAGGAATTATCTTAAGGCTTGTTGTTCCCGGCTGGAGCTTGATACATGTGCTACGGTCATGATATCTATTGTCTGGATGTGGATGAAAAGCGATCCCACACATGACATTATTTCTTTTAAATCAGCTTCAGGGAATTAATGTGTTTAAATGACTTCTTGGACATTTATTAATGTGCAGTTCATATTAATGATAAGTTATTAAGGTGCAATTCATATTACCTAGTAGATCCTGGCTATACTCCGCACACTAAATATACTTGTTGGAATTTTAATAGAATAAGAACACAATTCCCTGCATTAGATCGTGAAACAGAGCAACAGGCTCTGCTGAAGCTAATTTGTCTAGGAGACAAACCACACACCACAAAAGAGTTATTGAAAGGAATAACAAACCAGACAGATCTGTGGCTCTCGCCGTTGAACCATCAACCAGGCATGGACGTGTGTGATAATGGCCATAACCTGGTGGCAGTTGTGAAGCTTGGTAAGCTCACACACTTGGCCCACGTGTTCAACTTGGTAGTTCAGCAGTTTCTGAAAACAGAGGCCTTCCAGCTGGTACCTTCACGGATGACCCTCCTTATAATTTGTTTCTGGCTTTGCACTATTTTCAGAGCCTTTATCAGTGTAGAAGCACCACAACTACACTTTCTTAATATTTGAATGAGACCTTCCACTTGGTGCCTTCAAGGGTTTATGGATGACCCTGCTTGCATTTTTTTGGCAGGCTTTGCACTGTGTGCAGGGCTTTTATGAATGTTGGAATATCACAAATACAATTTATTCACAATATGTGAATAAGGCACTACAGTGTCAGGAACACCGCACTATACTTGCTCACTGAGCCAGTGCGTGTGTCCTGAGTGAACAAACTGTGCCCAAAGATACCTGTAGATAAATTAAAATAACATGGCACTCAAAGAACTAATATGAATGTTGGTGCACAAGTAGGGTCTCCAGCCCAAGTAGCAATATCAAAAAAGACTTGGCACTCAAATGATGAATAATAGGACAAAGATATGTTGTTGTTGCTGTGGTTTTCCTTTTTATTTGCATCCGTATCAGATTAAAGTGATATACATAACAGATTGAACGTTTTCGGCCATATAACATCAGCCTTCATCAGAAAGAATGTACAGAACTCAAGAAGAACGGATGTTATAAGAAAGTAGATGCGCTGTATATGGGTGCTGCAAGGTACATAAACAATGGAGCCTACTGTAATTAAACTAAGTACTGGCCTCACTGGAACAATGAGAGAAGCGCTGCAGGCTACTAATGTAGCAATAGAAGGGCGCTGTATCAGCGTGCTGGAGCACACGTGGGCCGTCTGAAAGTAGGACCCTACCAGTACTTAGTTTAATTACAGTAGGCTCCATTGTTTATGTACCTTGCAGCACCCATATACAGCGCATCTAGTTTGCTAATTTTAGCTACCAGCGCTTTTCCTTAGGTCTCTTGGTGCCACTTCTCAGTGGCCTACCTCCTGTGGTTAATCTTATAACATCCGTTCTTCTTGAGTTCTGTACATACTTTCTGATGAAGGCTGATGTTATATGGCCGAAAACGTTCAATCTGTTATGTATATCACACTTTAATCTGATACGGATGCAAATAAAAAGGAAAACCACAGCAACAACAACATATCTTTGTCCTATTATTCATCATTTGAGTGCCAAGTCTTTTTTGATATTACAAAGATACCTGTAGAGCAGAGCAGCAGCAGGGAAGAGGTGTGCTTCAGAGGACCAGGACCTGCAGCATGTGACTGCCAAGGGGCGGAGCCGGCCACAAGTCTCTCAGAGGAAGCAGTAGCAGATAGAGAATGCTTCAGGCCAGAGGACCTGAAGCACGTGACTGCTGGTGGGCCGGAGAGCTATGAGGTGAAGGAAAACTCCTAGAAGGGTAACTATGGGACACAGTTACCAAGGGGCATATACAGAACGGATAATCAGGACGTAGCCAAGGGGTCATACACATAGAGGGCGATGAAGTACAAGAGGAGCAGGCAGAGCGTAATCAGAGAATAGCCAAGGGGTCGGACACAGAGAGAGCAGCGAAGTTCAAGAGGAACAGACAGAGTGTAGTCACAACGTAGCCAAGGGTCATACACGGAGAGGGAAGCATAGTACAAGAGAAGCAGGCAGAGGGTAGTCAGAACGTAGCCAAGGGTCATACACGTAGAGGGCAGCAGAGTACAAAAGGGACAGGCAAAACTCGAAACAGGGACACAGCCAAATCAGAACCAGACAGACAAAACGTAGCACAGACAAACAGCACTGGCACAAGCACAACAGAGTCAAACACACTCGGCCAAGGGTCAGAGTATAAGCGACAGAGGATGGCCCCACAATGAGGCTATAAAAAGCCTCCCAGAATCCCACAGTGAGGCCATCCCAGTTAACCCTAAAACCACCCAATCCCAGAAACTCAGCAGACCATGACATACAGTTGGTGCATTCAAGGGTGTATGGATGACCCTGCTTGTAATTTTTGTCATGTGTTTCACTTAGTGCATAGCCTCTATGAGTCTAGGAGTAGAACTACATGACAATTTCAACAGAATGTTTATGAGGCTCTCTTTTGTCTAATACAGGGTGTATCTTAGTCCCTCTTCCATCAAATTTTTGGCTTGTCTTTCTTCTTTTCTAAATTACACTGAAATTTCAAATTTGTGAATAAAAATTTAAATTTTGGTTTACTTAAATTATTTTTTTTTGATATGCAAATTGAGGGAGAGGATTTGAATTGTATAGCGCCACCTGTTCGAAGCTGCAGTCCTACTAGTCACTAGAGACTCTTTAACGAGTCTTGCAATATGACTTAGGATAAAAGCCAAATCAGAGTATCAATTAGCAGACACGTACCTCAGTCCAGCGCGTCTCACCTAGCCAAATCAGTTCTCATACTTTGCACTGACTAGGGCCAATAGCATGAAACACCATGTCTGCATACCTATACCTCATATTTCATGTATATAAAACACATTTAATGACAATTGTATGCAGATAAAGGTTATTCATTATAACAAACTAAGTTTGATGTCTGCCTTTTAGTAAAAGATTTATATTTAATCTATAGTAGACAAAAAAATTATCTGCTTTAAGACACTCTCTAATAGTGCAAAGTTGCTAGCAAAGTGCAGAGTGCATAGCAGCAAAAGATAGTAGAGCATGCATTAATGTGAACAAGTCACTACTAGAAGGAAGGTGAACACCAAACAAAATGACCACAATTGTGTGTGTACCTGACCTGTGATGCAGTAACGACGCCACAACACGTCATGTATATGTGTTTCATATACATGAAATATGAGGTATAGGTTTTTTTAAAACTATATGTATTTAACATTATGACTTTTTTACCTTATTTAAATTATTGTATGCAGTGGAAGTTATTTATTCACTATTTTGCATAATCTGTGACTTGCAGTATATATTTGCACATGTTTCTCTGTTATCTACTTTTTAATGTAATTTTTAATGTGTTTTCTCAATAAAGATGTAAAAAAAATTTTTTGCGAATACTTGGTGTAAGCTTCCAGTTGCTCTGTAGGGTTACGTCATTAAAGGGTTGATAGTAACTTGTAGGATTGCTGCTTCCAACAGTTGGTGCTATAAATTTCAAGTCACCTTCCTCTTTGAAGAGGCAATTTGCCTATTCAGTTTCCTAGAGCAGAGTTCCCCAACTCCAGTCCTCAAGGCCCACCAACAGGTCATGTTTTCAGGATTTCCTTAGTATTGCCCAGGTGATAATTGCATCACCTGTGCAATACAAAGGAAATCCTGAAATCATGACCTGTTGGTGGGCCTTGAGGACTGGAGTTGGGGAACCCTGTCCTAGAGGAGCATTGCACGGTGAATAAGCCTCCTTACCTTGGCATGTTATCCCTTTTTTTTTAATTCTTTTTAAATTTTTGCCTTATATACAAGTCATTACACAGGAAAGAATGTTTCTTAACTTTTTATTCCTGTAAACTCCAATTATTTTTTGATTTTGCATGTTTTATTGTCAGTCCTTAAAATAGAGTAAAAGTGTGATACCATTGTTCTCCCCAGCGATCTGGAAGTCAGAGATGCTTCCAAGGGTCTTCCCCATGCTGTTCTCCTACCATGTAGCACTTTTTCCATCCATTGCAACATTTTCACTGCCCCCAAGATCTACTTGTAGGGTCTGCCGGAAAAATGCTCAGATTTTCCATTGACTCCTATTATTCTCGTTACTCAAAAGAACATCTGAGCATTAGGTATTGCTCGTTATGAGTAATGAGCATCCGAACACTTTAGTGCTCGCTCATCCCTACTGTCAACTGTTTAGATGCTGCTGTCAACTTCTGACAGCGGTATTTAAACTAAACAGTTTGTCTGTGCAGCACAGTCTTCTTTTTCACTGCTTATCTGCACCTCCTGCAGGAGCCTGAAATTTACACGGTGATAAAACACTCTGACTCACTCTGACTCCTCTGACCCACTTGACATTTAGACAGCAACTCATTGCACATTAACATTTAGCACATAGTCCAAAACCCTTGATGAATACTGATAGTACATCAGACACTAAAACGATATCCAGTGGTACCCTGCATAAGGCATTTCTTGCCCCAGGCTGTATTTCAAATCAATGGTGTAGCATATGAAGCCACAGAAGCATTTGCTCTAAGGATCAAATTCTATGGCGCAAAATTTTACTCCTTATCAGCTGTCAGGATGCTGTTGTCCTTCTGCGAATTGACCACTAGTGGCTGGTATCATTCACTTTGCTAAATTGTGCTGCAATTCCACTCCTTAACAATTGAGGCCGCTGCTGTGTTTCTGCAATCGACGTTTACCAATATGACCAATGCCGAACCTGTGGAAGCCATCTTGTTTCCTTTTTAGGCCTACTTAAAGCCACTTGGAATATTCACCCATTGTTTGAGTATTGTGTCTAGCTGTTGTCTAGTTCCAGTTTCCAGTTCCTGGACTATCTTACCCAAGATGTTCCCACTCTTCTTTGAATTGTTTCTACAACTCCCATTTCTACGCCTAATGACTTTTATTACTGCTTGCAGTTAACGGCTCATGCTCCTCCAGCCATTGGATTCCAGCTGTTTCCACCAGCATCATAACAGGATACTCAAGCATTACTATGTAGTCACCAGGGTGTGATGGAAATATAAATATATTTCAAATAGATCTCACTTGCATATACTGTATACTCATGTATATATATACACTATAATCAATTGCTTAAAATGGCTTCCACAAACCAGAGAGACTGTTAGGTACTTTACAGGCAAAAAAAAAGTGGAACAACACCAGGTGTGTTGAGTGCTGAGTAGATGTCTCAATTTTTGTCCTGGTTGCAGAAAAAGGCGACAGTTACACTTTAGTTGTTTAATCAGCATTTATATATGCCTTGATCACAATATTCTATTTATATATATTCAGATAACTAATAACATTGTAGCTCAACAATATGGTAATTAACTAACCACCCCTTTTTATACGCAACTATAAAACATGTATGTACTAAAATAAATCATTAGTATTTGATGGAATGTTATCCTGTCACCACAGTGTACAGTGTCATTCTTGAGCGCTCTAAATACTTAGCATAATTGGGAGCGGCCGCAGCACATGCAAGGATAGATTTATCCTAACCAAATTTTCTTCACAAGGGTAACAGTAGAAAATTGTTGTGCAATTTCTGAATACGCCAATACCTTATTTGTATGGGAAATATCCTGTTTGGGCACACGGCAGGGCTCATAAATGAAGGAGCGCCATTTGACTTTTTGAATGTAAAATTTGCTGAAACAATTAGCAGATGCCATGTCGCATTTGGAGAGCCCCTGATGTGCCTAAACAGTGGAACCCCCCCACAAGTGACCCCATATTGGAAACCACACCCCTCAAGGATTTTATAGAGGGGTATGGCAATCGTTTTGAACCCACAGGTACAACACAGAATTTGATAACATTAGGTTGTCATATTAAATATGTCGTCATTAGTGTTGAGCACAAGTGCTGCTATTCCAGTTTGCATCAGGTACTTGGGTATACACCAAATATAGCGGGTGCTCAAGTGGCATGCTCGAGTCCCTGTTCCGCATTTTTCATGGCTGTTACACCCCTCAAAAAAACATGCGGGGATCCACGATACTCTGTACATACCCAAGCACCCAATGCAAACTCCAGTAGCGAGCACTTGCACTCAACACTAGACGTCATATCATTTTTTTGTACTCTTGAAAAAACCCCAATTGTAACCCCTAAACCCAACCCTAACACACCCTTAACCCTAAAACAACTCTAACCCTAGCCCTAACCCTAACACAACACTAATCACTGCCCTAACCCCAACTCTGACCTTAAGCCCAACTGCAAATTATGGAAAAAATAAAAAATAATTAAATTTTTATCTAACTAAGGGGGTGACGAAGGAGATTTGATTTACTATTTTTTTTTATTTTGATCACTGAGATAGGGTCTATTACAGTGATCAAAAGGAAGCAATAGGAAAAATTTCCTATTGTTTACGGGTACCAGCTGGCAGAGCTCGGCAGCCGCACTGTGCATGCGCCCAACATTTTTTTTTTCTCAGGAAGATTACACCGGGTCGGGGGGCATCATTTCTCTCTCCTCTGACATGTATATCATGTCAAAAGAGAGAGAAATCATTGAAACAGCAGGTACATTTTTTTTTTAAGTGATCGTACACCGGAAAATATGGCCCTGATCATTTTCTCCGGGGCTTCAGCTGCCCCCTATAGCTGAGACCCCAGAAATTTTCTGACTCTGGGGGGCGCTACAGCCTTATTCCCCCTTTCTTCTTATAGACGTGGTAAATTGAAAGATGACATTCAAAACTATAATTTGTCCCATAAAAAACAAGTTCTCATATGACTATGTTGATGGAAAAAAAAAGTTAAGGCTCGTGGAAGAGGGGAGGGGAAACTAAACGCGCAATAAATGAAAAAAGTTGATACATTTTACGGGGACAATTGCCGTATTTTTCGGACTATAAGACGCAGTTTTTCCCAAAAAAATTTTTGGGGGAATCGGGGTGCGTCTTATAATTGGAATATACTTACAAATGCAGCGGCGCTCTGTGCTGGGGCGGCGGGGCTCTGTGCTGTTGTCCAGCAGTGCTCTGTGCTGATGAGTCGCTCACGTACCAGGGCTTATGGGGTACTCGGCACCG
>VIAB01002811.1:34613-49450 GCA_009801035.1 Oophaga pumilio | reverse complement strand
CACTCCTCCACCTGTGCCGATCCCCCCGGTAAGCTGAATTCGGAATGTAAGATGGACCCCCATTTGACACATTATTTTTTCTCCCTATTTTCCTTTTGAAAATTTAGGGTGCGTTTTATGGTCTGGTGCGTCTTATAGAAAAATACGGTATGCTTTTTTTTAACACAAATAATTTTATTACAAAAAAAAACAAATACCAGTATATACTTGTTTGCTGTTGTCAACATTTAGCATGGCATCTTTGTGACATTATGTCCAAGTACCTTGATCACACTGTCCCAAGCACAAAGTGAATACTTGCTTATAAAACGTTGTGGAGTATGCTGGAATTATAAAAACAAGAGTAATAAATAAAAAAAAATCTTCTGCTGGTCTAAATTATGTGACAAGGACAAAACTTCACAAATATAAAATATCAAATGGCATAAACAATTTTACTACATGCACCATTGAATCTAAAAAAAAAATCTCCATTTTAAAAAATCTCTTCAATGCCTTCCTGACATATGATGTACAATTACATTGCATGCTGGGTCCTTGACTTTGACGGGGGCTCGCAAGCCGAGCCTGCATCTCCATCATCTGCCTCTAAAAGTCACTGGGGGGTAAGTAAAGCTCTACCCGTGGCTGTTAACCTGTTAAATGCCACTGTCATTCTCTGACATCGGAATTTAATGCACGCTGGTAGGGGGTCGCTTCATTCCATGTGCCCAATGGTGTGCCCAAGACATGATCACAGGGCGCTGATAGATTGCCATTACAATCGGGGGTCTGCTGAAGATCTCCATGCTTTTCATGACTATTCTCCTGTGAAAGCCAGTGTTTAGCTGGCATTCATAGGAGACCATGATTTTTGCTATACATAGTACATGTACATTTTTGCTATATGTATAGTACAAGCAATCGGCTGATCGCAGGTTCAAGTCCCCTAAGGAGACTAAAAAATACAGTAAAAGATGAAAAAAAGTTTTAAAAAATGTATAAAAATTAAAAATTTCAAAACAACCCCCTTTTGCGCCACTGAAAACATATTTAGTATTGCTGCATTCATAAAAAATATCCGGTCATGGAAATATAAAATAAATTAATCCGAAGGGAAAATAGTGTAACGAGAAAACAAATCGAATTGTCGGAATTACTTTTTTTCGGCCTCCGCAATGAAATAAGAGGCGATCAAAACATGATAACTACCCCAAAATTATATCAGTAAAAATGTCAGCTCACGGCGCAAAAAATAAGCCCTCACCCAGCCCCATATCCCAAAAATTAAAAACGATATGTGTCTCGGAAAATAGCGACACAAGCAAAAACATTTTTTTAACACATTTTTCACCACTTAATTAAACAAAACCTATAAATGTTTGGTATCTGCGTAATTGTACTGACCTGGAAAATTATATTTCCAGGTCAGTTTTATCGTATAGTGAACATGGTCAATAAAAAAAAAAATTTAAAAATTGTGGGATTGCACTTTTTTGCAATATCAAGGCAATTGGAATTTAATCACTGCTTTTCAGTGCATCACATGTTAAAATGAATGGTGTTATTCAAAAGTTCAACTTATCCTGCAAAAAACAAACCTTCATACAGTTATGTGGATGAAAAAATAAAAAAGAAAGTTATGGTTCTTGGAAGAAGGTGAGTAAAAAACAAAAGCTAAAAAAAAATGGAAAAATGTCCAGTCTCGAAGAGGTTATACTTTGTAGACAATAATGTACCCCAAATTTTTCTTGACCATAATGAGGTTGTCATGCAGAATCCACAGATCCAGTTACCATATGGAACGTTGTTCAGATAGAAGGTACCAGAAGGTTCTGATGCATCAAACAGTGGAAGATGTTGTGAATGTGCTAGAGATGGCTTCTGAGCAGAGGCTCCCTCTGGTGGTTACAGACAGTACTGAACCTTTCAGCTTTTCTTTTTGTGCTTGCTTTTTGCATTGTTTTCTGCACTTTTGTGGAGGTCAGCCAGGTCCCCTCCTGGGGCCTGAGCTCCTCACAGTTTATCTGCAGCCACTAATTTGCTCATTTGCTTTTTCCTGTTTTTTCAGCGGCTGCAGCTTGGTTTTGTTCACACTGAGATCTGATTTAGCGGGTGGCGAGATCGTGTGATCTCAGTATTTTTGTAATCAGAATTGTTGGATTTTTGTAGGGTTTTCTGGGTTGCAGAAAGTAATCTCTCCTTTCCTATCCTATTTAGTCAGCTTGTGGCCCCAGCGTTTGCTCAATCTATTTTCTGCCTATGTTTGTGTTTTCATCTTGTCTAACCGCCATTATATGTTTGGGGGCTTCCTATTTTCTTTGGGGATCTGCTCCGGGGCAGATAGCTTTCATCTTTCTGCCTTTAGGTGTAGTTATCTCTCAGGCTGTGACGAGGCGTCTAGGATCAACGTAGGAACGCTCCACGGCTACCTCTAGTTGTGTCGTTAGTTTAGGAATCTGCAACCCATCAGTTACCAACATCTCAGGTGTTCTGCTGCCCTGCTGTTGTTCCTGTCCTCCTCAGCTACCGAAACATTACAGTAATATCTTATTTGTTAGCAGAAGATGCAGGCAAGACTCCAGCAAACTTCCAAATGAACCAGGAACCACAATTGAGACAAGAACAATTGATCACCGGCAACCATCATGGGAGGGAACCTCCCTTATATCAGACCAGTCAGTGAACCCAGATTGCCATTCCTAGCTGAAAGGTTCAGTACTGTCTGTAACCACCAGAGGGAGCCTCTGCTCAGAAACCATCTCTAGCACATTCACAACAGGAAGACTCATTTTGAATGGAGTACAACAACATAACGCACCACATGTCAACTACATGGAATCTTTCTTATAGGGATTGACATATTCATTCACAATAGCTGCTAAAAGCAAATCCTCTAATTGAGCATATATTATCTATCACACAAATATAGCTGCCACCTACCCAAAGTCCTCAAAATAAAACAAACAATGGAGAGATATACTGTATATTACAGCCAATTTGAAGAACGAGTTGTAAAATGGCAAAATGCAATTAAATATCAATTTGCCGTAGAACAGAATGGGTTGAGTCACTACAGGTCTACAGATCCCAATGGGAAGAAATCCGCTGATCAGCCGCTGACCCTAAGACCTTCCCAAGCTGTGCATGTATTAAATCCTAAAGCCCACTGGGAACAGCTCCAAACAGACTCAGCATCCCATGATATTACTGGTACAAATACGCTGGCAAAACGTTCCTCAAATTTATTAAGCAATGAAATCCCAGAAGGGATAATACCTCTTGTTCTATAAATTCTACTATATTTAGTATAGAAAACATCATAATTGTTACAATTGTTTTTACAGATTATAATAAAGTATAGAAAGGATACAGCGGCATTACCGGTAAGTGTTTATCGGCTTACAGCCTGGCTAACATGGGTAATAATAATTCTGGCAGACATACATGTGATATTTACATACCATCCACAAGCTTTTGTGATTGCCTTTAGGGTAAATCTACAGAGGATCGACTTGCAGTGGATTTTACCTTTGGATTGGTTCAGACAAAAGGATTAGATTTTCCAATGTAGCAGAGGTATTCAACAGCGGTATAAACCCATAGCAAAACCCAGATGCCTGCAGACCTAGCCTTAAACCAAACTCTGGTCCCCATGATAGAACGAAAGGACGTTTCCAGACGTCTGTTAATAAATCGTAATCATTATATAATAAGTTATGTGACTTCATCATACGTGTGTTACTATGTGCAGGCATAATGGACATTTAGGCATAAAAATAAACCAAAACAGCATAGCAAAAAAATAGGATATGCTAGTGTGGCACCCCAGAAATTTGGTCGCCACAGTGACCTTGCCTTCCTTCAGGGGAGGGTGATGTCATGCCTGAAACAAAGAGGGATCCCTTAGCAGGTAACACAGCATGCAACATCTTTTCCTACTCCAGACCAGAAGGGGGAGCTCTAACCTGATTTCAGTAGAGCTCCTCTAGAATATTCTGGCTGGGGGAGGAGTTAGTCAGTCTAGCTGAGGGAACGAGAGAGGGAGGACATGAAGAGAAAAGCTGGGGACTGAAGCGATAGCAGGGCTGATCCCCAGGTCTAAGCGCCAGAGACCGGACCCCTGGAGTCCGAGGCTGAGAGGGTGTAGTAAAATCCCAGCAGCAGAATCCGGAGGGCAGAGGACGGCAGGTTCTCTGTTCCCATTAAGACTCTTCCACAAAGCAGCAGCACATGTGAGCCGGAGAATCCATAAGTGATTAGTTCCTGAAACAGGCTACAGCTGCAGGTTATGAGAGTCAAGTACAACTTGAATAAGAGAAGGAGAATCCAGAGGACTTGGACGGAGCTTATAGCAGCCAATACCTCACAGAACAGCGCTAGAAAGGAGACCTCACATCCCACCTGTAATAAGGGGATCCTAAACTGCTTTCAGGCTGATCTACTCCAACACTACCTGTATTCAATGCCCTGGATGCTTTGCCTGCAAAACTGTAAGTAAAGCTTTGGAACCTCAACTCATTGACTGTTTCTCAGTTTCTTCCTGTGTCACACATTGCACTCAGCTACATCCTGTAGCACCCTTACCACCTACTACAACATCTACCTACACTGGGATCCCATAGTCTCACCTGTGGGAGACTGTACCAACTCTGCTGCATCTCACTATCTAGCCCAGAGGATCTGCACCGCAGCGCTGGTCATCCCTGACCAGATACCACAGGTGGCGTCACGAATACCTACACTACAAACTCTATTCATATCCCCTGTAAATAATTCCCCTTTCATTGGATGCCCAGGGCCACGGACCGGGTCACCGCCGCTGTGACACATCCCTTCCATACACCGGCCCGGTACCGAGTATCCCTTCCCTGGCGGGCGATCCACTAGTTTTTACTTTGAGTCAAAAATGTTGCAGTAAGTTTTAGGCTGCAGTTTTATTTAATTTCTTGTGGTTAGTGCCCTCCTGCAGGGGGGGGGGGTTATCTGTGTACTTAGAAATGCAGCCTGTGGGATCACTATTTGCCCTATAGCAAAGTCCAGCAATACTTTTACATAGACAGACCTCTGTAACTGGGAAATCAGAGTTTGAACTAATATGCAAATTGCTATGGTGGATCAGATGCCACTGTCACTCCAGCTCTATTTCCTGCCCAGTGCCACCTCCTCCTGCTACTTGACTGACAGACAGTCTCTATCCTGTGTGACTTCAGGCAAAGGAGTCATCAGTCATACAGGAGGAGGCAGAGCTAGGCGGGGAATAGAGCTGGAGTGACAGAGGCTTCAGATCTACCATACACATATCAATTCAAACGCTAATTTATCAGTAATGGAGAAATGGACTGGATGTAAAAATATGACTGGATTTGTCTCTGAAAGTGCTACATGTGCGTATAAATAGTTTGAAGTATGAAATTCTGCTGACAGATTCCCATTAAAGAAGCACTCCCACAAACATTTTTATTGCCTAAACCTATGTAAATGTATATGTAGTGTAGAGTAAATGCTGTAATATGCTTACCGATTGCCATCTTAGGGCTTCTTTCCACTTGCGAGAAATACGTCTGAATCTCGCATGTGAAATCACAGATCTGGGGCCGGCACTCGGGAGTGGAGTGCGCGGCTGCATGTAGTTCTATGCAGCTGCTCGCTCCATTCCCGAATGCCGGCCCCAGATCTGTGATTTCACATGCGAGATTCAGACGTATTTCTCTCAAGTGGAAAGAAGCCCTTATTCAGTTTTCGGCGCTGCTCCGCTCCTCTTCTGTGTCACACAACAGCTATTCCAACTCACCGGATCACACTGAGCTCTATGTTCTGACACTTCATAGATTTACCCTTAGGCTGCAGTCAGACGTCCGTAGGTTCTCTCATCCGAGAGGATCGGGCCAATTATTCTAATGACACTAGGTTTAAACTTTGTCACGGTTTGAGCTGAGTGTCATCCAATTCTCACATGAGAGAATCACAGCGCAGGTGCGGAGAAGACGGAGAACTTCATTTCTCTATCTTCTCCATTATCTGAGTTCACGTACTGTATGTCAGACTGCACTCTGATGACTTCCGAGTGCAGTCTGATGTTTCACACACACCCATAGAATTGTATGGGTGCACATGGTTCAATTATCGGATGCACTCTCAGCATGCTGCCATTGATTTCTCATGCCAAATCGAAAAGTGGGCACTGTCCCAAATTATAACATTGCGTCAAGTGCTAACTGATAAAACATCAGATAGCACGTGGCCACGCTATATACGCTCATGTAAGCCAGCCCTAAAAGTGACGTTCATCTCACACATTGAACCCAGTGTAATCCGGCAAGTCAGAATAGCTATTGTGTAACCCAAAAGAGTAGTGGAACGGTGCTGGAAATTGGAGAAGATGGCAATCAGTAAGTATATTACCAAACTTACCCTACATACTGTATACATTTACACAGGTTTAGATAATAAAAATATTCATAATATACATATTCATAGTAGACAAATGATTGGAACCCAATATTCAAGTGCAATAGACATATTAAATATATTTGATATACATCTTTGTTCCTCCTTTGTTCCACATTTTCTTCTTTCTTCCCTTCTCCACAAATAGGGCCAATAGGGCTAGCAGGGCGAGCTTGGGCGCCGTTGCGCAGGATTTAGGGTGCCAACCTCCGCTGACAGGTAGGGTAACTAAAGGATACCATAGGAATAGGCACCTCCCTAGGTATCTTTCCTAAGTGTCCTTTGATACTTTGGTGGTGGTATGTGTGTAAATCACGTTTTTGACTAATTTTAATATTAAAAGTTATATTTTAGCATTTCTTATAGAATACAGCCTTAACATAATATTAATAGTAAAAGAAGACTGCAATTATGACTTTTTTGTTCTTTAACCTGCAATAGAAAAAAACTTGATCTATTAATAATTTTGGAACTTTATATCCATAACAGTATAAACTATTTTTTTAAGTTTTTAATGTTTTTTATATTTTTGAAATTTCATCTTTTTTTTGTACAATACACACAGTACAATATTTGCGTAAAAGTTCAAAAATTCAAAGCAGAAAGTATGTTAAATTAGGAGTACACAGATTTGAAAGATGTAATTCGGACTTTCTGCGACTGATACTAGAGGAAGTTTAGGAGTCTACTGCATATTAAGAAATCCATTAATACCACACCATACAGTGAACAGTGGCAAGAAGCAACAAGCTTGTATTAAATTTGTTTATGTAGGGAATTTGACTGCTTTAATGATGCATGAAGAAACTGACCAATGTAGAATTTTGGATCTAAAACTGAAATTGTGTTTAAGTTATAAACAGCACAAAAAGGCAGCAAAATTAACCTGCTCAGATTTCAGAACAAAAGCTCTACAGGGTGCAGCCAGCCCATAAAGCAAGATGTTAGCAGCACAGGTGCAAAATACCAGATTAAACAGTCACTTTCCACATACCCATTCAAGGAGGGGGTGACTGCTCAGTATACAATTGCACAATAGAGGCCCGCATAAGGTGCCGTTCACACAAGGATACTGCACAGTGTCCGGTTCACAGCCTATTAATTACGCCACTACTATTCGACTAGGCGGACTGGCCAGTACACTCTCAATGCGCACCAGTGTGAACACCCCTTACTGTGCAATTGTATACTGAGCAGTCACCCCCTCCTTGAATGGGTATGTGGAGAGTGGCTGTTGATCTGGTATTTTGCACCTGTGCTGCTAACATCTTGCTTTATGGGCTGGCTGCACCCTGTAATGCATTTGTTTTGAGATCTGGGCAGGTGAGTTTTGCTGCCTTTTTGTGCTGTTTATATTGAGTTTTTGGAGACCTTGAGTCTCCTTAGTGGCTAGTGTAGTATTATGTTTAAGTTCCAAAATAAGTCCTAAGATCTTCCTAAGATCCTAAGCTAAGTCATTCTAGATGACTATCAATAGCGTTTTACAGTGAGCTTTCAATTGGTGATCCGGGTGCCCTAACCTATTAGGGAATTCTGACTTAAAGGAGTTGATAGAATAATAAAGTTCTCTAAATGTGTGAAAAGTGAAAAAGATAAAGCTCACTAATATTATTAGATGAAGAAGGATGCCTCAATCTCGAGATATCTAGGCTGGTCCCATGTCCAGGCTGCTCTAGCTGCCGGCTCCCTGCACTGCGATACACACTGCGGGCCAATCAGAGGACGGCAGCTGATGTCAACGTTCAAGTCACTGATGGCACATGGCAGTGATGTAATAAATGACCCGTTGCTTGCACACTGAAGTTAGCTGCTGGCTTTTGCGCCGCTATGGAAGAGGACGCTGCACGCCATGGGAATGGGGGAAGGAGAGCACAATAGTTTATTTTTCTATATTTGCTGGAGAAGAACAGCAGAACAGGGACATTATTACTGGAAGAAGCCCATGATGTGGTGAATAATACCAGAATGGGGAACGTATATTATGGGAAAGGGCCAGGATGGAGGACATTATTACAGGAAAGTGGCACAGGATGGAGGACATTACAGCAAGAGGCAATGATTGGGGACATTATTACAGGAAGGGGCCTGGATCAGGGACATTATTACAGGATAGGGTACATTGATACATGAGAGGGTGAACACGTATGCCTTCACAGTATCTGGAACACTACAAGTGTCCATAAATCTGATAATCATGCATAGTGTACATCGGACTCTAGTTACCCCACTGCTTCCTTGTATTGTGACATGACCAATGACGAATATGAAGAGGGATGATTCTTTTCAACAGCTAAGCCAGCTACGTTCTTCATCAAGCTAGCCACAACTGTTATGATTTGGTAGCTGAGGAGAGCAGGCAAAAAAAAGGAAATACACCAGAGCAGTTGGAAACTATGAGATTGCAGTACCCTGACTAACCACCACAACTAGAGGCAGCCGTGGAGCGTTCCTATGTTGGTCCTAGACGCCTCGTCACAGCCTGAGAAACTAACTACACCTAAAGATAGAAAGAGGAAAGCTATCTGCCCCGGAGCAGATCCCCAAAGAACATAGAAAGCCCCCAAACATGTAATGGCGGTTAGACAAGAAGAAATACTGACACAGACAGAAAATAGTATGAGCAAACGTTGGGGCCCAAACTTACTAAATAGAAAAGGATAGGAAGGGCACTTACTGCAATCCCAAAAAACCCTGAAAAGCACCAACTCTACTAATTTCAAAAACACCTGAGATCACACGACCTCTACCACCTAAATTAGTTCTCTGGTGTAACCAAAAACAAAACAGCAGCCACTGAAAAAACTGGAAAAAGCAAATGTACAAACATCAGTGGCTGAACTGAACTGAGAGGCAAAAGCCCCCAGAGGGGACCCTGAAGGCCCCCACAGAAGTGCAGGACAAAATGCAAAAATCAAGCACAAAAACAAAAAGAAGAAAATGTCTTATCTGTTAGCAGGAGATTCAGAAACGACACAGCAGGCTACCAAGGAAACAGGAATCAAGGATTGAGACCAGAACAATTGATCACCGGCAACCCTGATGGGAAGGCGACTCCCTTATATAAGACCAGTCAGTAACACCTGATTCCCAATCCTCACAATCTTCACTGGACAGTCCAGTACCGCTTGTAACCACCAGAGGGAGCTTCTGCTCAGAACTCATTTCCAGCCTATTCACAACACACAACATGCTATTGAAACGAGCCACACAGAAGGTCGCCTTCATCCACATCACTGGTCACATGCCTTTAAAAGGGGAAGGACAGAACGTTCTCTCATTTGGCAAAACAGAGTCAGAAGTGGAGCTGCCGGATGCGAAACCAAAGCTGATATCCCAATATTGGGACACTTTTCTTAATTCAAATATATTAGTCAGTTTCATATTTTTTTTTCACTTTTTTATATGGATAAAAACTTTCACAGTGAAGGGTCATATGTCCAAAAACCAAGTGTCTTGCTAAGAACATAGAATGGTTTCCAAAAGCATCGGTTACTCTGGAGGACCTGGCCTGTCCTGCATTACACAAACAAGTGATTGATTTGGATTAACTAATTTCCCCTTTGGTGGGACTACAGAGGGTCTTAAGAGAAATGAAATACTTACTGACAGTTTTCCCTCAGATTACAGCTGATTGTTGGACAATTGGCATCTCCTTTTTGTCAAAGAACCCTTCGAACAAGAAGGGATTGTCCAGAGCAGACAATCCCTTTAAGTTCTGTATGATGCCAACTGTAAGCAGTTAGCATAACCCTTACTTTTCATTTATATGCATATCTATTGAAACAGACTTTATCAGTGAAACTGGCCCATTAGCTTGTCTGTCAAATCTCAAAATGTACAGCATGGCAAATTGCACAGCAATCATAAAAGAATGCTTCCAGCTTTTTGTATATGAGATTCTGCTCAGTGTTTCCTTGAGCTGTGATAATGGAGCCGATCACTGAGGCATTACTATGCTTTGGCTGAACTCCCAGGGAGCTACGTCCTAGAATCTGAGGCCACTCATGTGATTCCGGAATGAAAAGACCGGTGTGTTTCAAATATTCTCTTCTGTAAAAGCCTACATTACAAAATTTCTTATTCATTTACTTTACCGCCATCCCAGGTGATAACAACACACTGACTAGCACTCATCCATAAATGTGGCTATGCAATATTCATCATCTACTTGGGATTTAGACTCTGATATATGTCAGGGATTGTTGCATAGTCATAGTTTCCACAAACATTACAAATGACATTGCATATGAGTACGCAGAGCTTGAACAAACACGAGTCTACATTTCTCTAAGTGATAGCGATTACTTGCTTCAGCTGCTCACATGTCAACTATTCTGGGTGTTACCAAGTTAGATGGAAAAATTACGAAATATTTAAAGGCACAGACACATCACATTGAAGATGCAGACTGATCAGCCTGTAGCATGTGTGGCAGGTCAGCTGTCACGATCCACATTTGGATCTGTGGCAGATCTCTCTCTGCATGCTGAAACCTCTTTCCTGTCTGGCCAGCAGGGGTTAATCTCAGTCTTTGCCCCCAGTGGCCGCTGGTGAAATTGCATGCCTGATTACTTGTCAGGAGTATGTGGCGACCACTCCCACTTCCTTTATAAGGTCACCTGTTGTCAGCTGGTGTTGGTAATATTGCTTACTCTGGAAATCTACCTAGCTGGAGCCAGGAACTGCTGAGAGCAGTGATACTTCAGTTGCTTCCCTCATCTGGGGCCTTACTCTGCTGTGCGGAGCTTAACAGCAGAGAAAGCTAAGTGTTTAATGTTTAGTTGATTAACCCTTAGGTGTCTGTATTTCCTTTTGTTTGTTTTTGGTGTAATTCACATTATTCCCTGTCTCATCTCCGGGGGAGGGGGTTGGTGGGTTTAGCTCAGGGCGAAGCAGGAGACAGGGAAAGGTCGGGGACTTGGGCCTCGCTACCATTAAGCGTGCCCCCAAGATAAGGAAAGACAGGTCCTCCCTTAGCTTTAGGGGCAGTTCAGGGGCCCAGGATCCTTGTCCCCTGCATTTCTACAACTGCCCCGTGACATTACCAACCGAATAGTTTTTTTTCTCCCCTTTCCCTTTCCTGTGAGCCATGGCCCAAATGCAGGCCTTTGCCCAGCTGCTTCAGACCCTTACAGGTGAGCTTAAGTTGCTGCAGGGTGAGGTGGTGCAGCAGCTACAGCAGTTGGTGGGGTTCTGGGCCTCGGCTCAGATGCAGGTTCAACCAGAACCTAAGATATCTCTCCCTGACAGGTTTTCTGAAGGGAGAGATAAATTTCTGGTCTTTCCGGAGGCCTGTAAATTGTATTTCAGGCTCCTCCCCATTCATCAGGGAGTGAGGAACAGCTTGTGGGGATTATTGTCTCCCTTCTTAGGGGTGATCCCCAACCTGGGCCTTCTCCCTGCCGGCCGATTCACCATCTTTACGGTCGGTGGACGGGTTTTTTGCGGCTCTGGCGCTGGTGTATGGAGATCCTGATGGCGTCTCCCTGGCGGAATCTCGACTCTGTAAAATCAAGCAGGGGGACCGGCCGGTTGAGGAGTACTGCTCGGAGTTCAGGAGATGGGCCACTGACACACAGTGGAATGATCCTGCTCTTAGGAGTCATTTTGTGCAGGGTCTGTCCCCAAGGTTGCAGGATACTCTGGTGCAGTACGCCGCCCCAAGGTCATTGGAGGCCGCCATGTCCCTTGCCTTCCGGGTGGATAGACGCCTCAGGGAGAGGCATACACCAAAACTGCCCCCTGTTCTCTTTACTAGTGAGGAAGACACAGTTGAGCAGCCGGACGAACCTATTCCGGTTGGGAGCAGTTGGTTCCCAAGCGGGGTTGCCTGTGGTTCGACGTGGTGTGGGGGCATGTTTTTTTTGTGGGCAGACTGGTCATTTCATTGGGGTCTGCCCAGTTTGCGCCAAAATACCTGTGCCTTCTAAGAAGCCGCATCCCCCTGGTCGTGTGGAGGGAGCCGACCAGGGAGTGAATATTTTCTCCACTTCTTCCCCTCAGTGTTCCCTGTCTGCGAGAGTGGTGATTGGCGGGGTATCTAAGGGTATACCGGTGCTTGTGGACAGTGGAGCAGGAGACAATTTGGTGGATGCTCACTTTGTCCGGACCAATGGCCTGATGTGCAAGACGCTACAAAACCACTAGGCATCCAGACCATTGACTCTGTCCCACTCAGCCAGGGGAGTGTGACCCAGGTTGTGCATGATATACGCCTGCGTATAGGGACTCGTCATGAGGAGTCCCTGTCATGCTACGTCTTGGACGGTATGCCAATACCCATCGTTTTAGGCCTCTCTTGGCTGACAAAACACAACCCGGTCATAGATTGGCGCTCCAGGGAGGTAGTCAGCTGGGGTCAGTCGTGTGAGGGCTGCTGCCTGGGGGCTACTGTCTCTGCCGTCTTTCTGCAACCTTCCCCTTCTCCAGTGGGGGGCAGCAGAGGTGCTGCCAAGGAGTAGGGACAAGCCCCAACCCTCACCACTAGCCAACCCTGTGAGTCGGATCCCTCTTGGGAGGAGGGGTCAGGGGAGGGTGGTGGTTTCCTCTGAGAAATGTGTGAGTGTGGTGACACAGGGGGACGCCTCTGTTGTCAGTTCCTGAAAGAGTTCACCGTCTTGTGGCAAACGCGTGTGTTGCAATGAACGTTCAGGTCCGGACCTGTGTGTGAACGAGTATGTATGGGTGTCCACCAAAAACATCCAGTGGAAGTGTGCTGCTGGAGTCTGGAGTTCTCAGGTGATCGGGCCGAATTGGGTGTCGGCCATTCTTGGCCCGGGGACTTACCTACTGGAGTTACCCCCAGTTATGCCCCTACATAACTCATTCCCAGGTCGGCACTCTGGAGATTTGTGGTACCTCCGGAGCATAGGTTATGGCCACTTCCATCTGCGAGAGTGAAAGTCCGCGTTTGCCGTAGACCTGAGAATCAGGTGACTGCTGGGGTGAACCCTGGTGGATCGAAGCATCTTCACCGTAGGTGGTATATGAGGTGCGGTGTTGAGGGTCCAGAGGCCCCTCATTAAAGGGGGGGTACTGTCACGATCCACATTTGGATCTGTCGCAGATCTCTCTCTCTGCATGTTGAAACCTCTTTCCTATCTGGCCAGCAGGGGTTAATCTCAGTCTTTGCCCCCGGTGGCCGCTGGTTGAATTGAATGCCTGATTACTTGTCAGGAGTAGGTGGCGACCACTCCCACTCCCTTTATAAGGTCACCTGAGTTGTCAGCTGGTGTTGGTAATATTGCTTCCTCTGGAAACCAACCTAGCCGGAGCCAGGAGCTGCTGAGAGCAGTGGTACTTCAGTTGCTTCCCTCATCTGGGGCCTTACTCTAGAAAACACCACCAAAAACAGGCAGAGACGCTTACCTGTCTGAAAAGGCCTCAATATTGATGCACTGACAGAGTGCAGCGGACCCAAATAAAATGGCGACTACACAGGTGCATTAATACCAAATTAAACAGCCAGCCTTCAATCAGGGATTGGCCGTGTGGCACACTAGTGCACAAAAGTACAATCTGTATATGGCAATGTTCACACTAGGAATGCAGAGCGTCTGGTTCACAGCCTATTAATGTCGCCTAATGCGGGCTGCCCAGGGCTGCCCAGTGCTAACTATAATGCATCCAGTGTGAACAGAGGCCACAGTGTACAGAACCATTTGGGCCCAAATGCACTCTGCAAGAGTATAATGTGCAAAAAGACATAGAAATATGTGTAAGGTATTGGTTGATATTCTGGCCAAAACATGTAAGCTGGCAACCCACGTCACGGATCCTTACACTTGCCAGTCCTACTCTAACATCTCCTACTCAAAGATCAAAAACACAAAAAGCGGATTAAAAAAAAATCCAAAATTCAAGAAAACACCACCAAAAACAGGCAGAGACGCTTACCTGTCTGAAAAGGCCTCAATATTGATGCACTGACAGAGTGCAGCGGACCCAAGTAAAATGGCGACTACACAGGTGCATTAATACCAAGTTAAACAGCCAGCCTTCAATCCGGGATTGGCCGTGTGGTACACTAGTGCACAAAAGTACAATCTGTATATGGCAGTTGATAGTTGATTAACCCTTAGGTGTCTGTCTTTCCTTTTGGTTGTTTTTGGTGTAATTCACATTATTCCCTGTCTCACCTCCGGGGGGAGGGGGTTGGTGGGTTTAGCTCAGGGCTAAACAGGAGACAGAGACAGGTCTGGGACTTGGGCCTCGCTACCATTAAGCGTGCCCCCCAAGTTAAGGAAAGACAGGTCCTCCCTTAGCTTTAGGGGAAGTGCAGGGGCCCAGGATCCTTGTCCCCTGCATTTCTACAACTGCCTCGTGACAATATCATGCTTCACACATAAAGATACCGAATGTAAATTATGGTGAAGACTCAACAAGTGGGACACAATTGTGAAGTTGAA